>OW028579.1:3236369-3451369 GCA_932294295.1 Alitta virens | reverse complement strand
GAGTTATGCTACTAATCTCAAACTATGCATAAAATTTCAATTTTGCATTAGACTAATTGGACAAATAAAAGCTTCATACATTCCTCTTATAATAACTTTTGCAAAGAGCTCCTATGCAGCTACATCACATAAAAAAAATACACACACACAAATAGCAAAGTGTCATTGAAACAATTAGACTCTAGCTTGTCAAAATTTCGAAATATACCACAGCAACAAACAACCTGACCCGGGATAAAGTCAGAAGTTTATCATCTATTACAAAGTCAACTGAGAAAGACACGAGTCAGTCAATTCCTGATAGTGTCCCTCTCCTCATGTTAGTCATAGAGCCACCACAAGCATTTTGTAACTATCATTCATTTTCAATCCTACTATATAGGCAACATTAAGATTATTCAGTCCGGGTTAAACAGAGTCTCCCACTTGTTTAAGAGGCTTAGATTTCTTTCCTGGAGAAGAATACTTGCATCTAGCAAATGCATAATGGAAAATCAAGTCCAGAAATTCACAGATGGTGATAACACTAGCACCGACTAGCAAGCCAAGATAGCCACCCAGTTCACCTGAAAAGACAATAGGTGTTTTATTACACTCAAATTCAGTTAAATGCAGAGAAGCTGTATGTCTTGAACTGTTCTCCTCTGAAGGTGGCGATGTTACATTTTAAGTAAACGTCTATTTTTCATAGCATAACTTCACCAGGCTAAATTGCACAAATTACAATGCATGGTATGAACTGTTAGCATTTGTTCTCTGCTTTTATGAACTGTAAGTGCTACACACATGTCAGGCTTGTATGGGGCAAATGGGACATGATCAATGGAAAACAGTAGCAGATTAAGTTTGCCACTGTTGTAGTACACAATGAGAAACCACTGATACCCACCAGATTTCGTTATTGGGCCATTAGTGTTTTAATCTCTGATATGCCTTGCTGGAGCATTGAAATGTTCTTCTTAAATAATTAAGATGGGCAAGTAGTCAATACATATATAGGGGAGTCTAAAAATTTTCTTGTTTATGTATTTAAGACCATTTATATTTCACACTAGACTTTTTGAATTTCATGTGCAAATATTTTCAATATATATGGAAACAGATTATAGAGTTTTCTCTCTCTCTCTTTCTCTCTCTCTCTCTTAATAGTTTTTTAAATTCATATTTGAGTGAAGATGAAAACATTACTGTGTTAGCTAGAGTCAATTAGAGTGTCATTGGAATTTCTCCTGAAATGAGCTTTCAGAATGTAAGCACTTTAGCTCAGAAGTTAAATTTGTATGAGCAATGTTTTGAGAGGTATGAAATTGCTAATTTTCACCCATGTAATGCGAAAGAGACCAGTTCATGATGCACAACCAAGACAGACCTCATTCATTTTAGCTGAGGTGTTGTATCTTCATGTTGAAATGTTTAAGTCAAAACTAATTTGCAATATTGTATAAAATGTTTACATTTGATATTTGACTTATTATGGATTTCACACCTGAAACCAAAGTTAAGTATATCAACTAATTGTGTTACACTTACTAAAAACTTGGCTGAGTTCATAAGCAGGTGTTTGTTCTACAATCTCCTGAGTTAGCTCATCATAAAACACATCAAGCCGAAGGAAGTTCTTTCTAAAAAGAAAACACATAAGTGTATATGTACTGTCACAAAAATAATCAAATTAAATTACAGATGTCTTAAATTGAATGGGCTGTGTCACTTGTAAACTTTAAGACTTAGGAACATTTTTCTTGCTGTCATACAATAAAACATGTACAAGATATGATGAGATGCAAAACATTACTACTATTTTTTGGTGTATGTACCCCACTATCATCACACTTGCAAATGCTCAGCTGAAGGCCTCTGATTGGCCAGAGACAGTCCCATTATCATGCATTTCAGTGTCAAAGCATTCTCCAGTCCTATCAGGAGTGTGCTACCTTCTCTTTTTATTATTAGTATTACGCATTTTCCAATGATTTTATTCACCATCTAATTCCTCTGCTCGTTAGTAAACACATTAGTGTCATCATCATGCTCTCCTGGGTTTCCAATGCAAAACATTACTAATGACAGATAATGACATATTTTTATGTCAATAAAAATGTTAAACTATGTTTAAAGCAGTTAAATGCTTGGAAGCAAAATCTTTTTGCTATTACGCAGACATGTGAGATTTTTAATCTCCCTCCTGACATCTGCCCTCTCCCCAATCTCACATTAGTAAAGAAAAGCATAGTAATATACGATTATCCCATTGAAATGTAACACATTACAGCAGACACTTACACAATGAATTCTTCATCAGTGATGGATTCTTTTACAATGGCCTGTAATGAATTGTTTAGTTCCTCGAATGATTCGTCAAACTCCATGAAAAAGTTCTCATAACTCTGAACCATCGAATCGATATCGTTCGCCATCCCATTGAAGAAGTGAGCTAGTATCCTTTGGAGCTGCCCGGCAGCTTTTAACTCAGTAAATCGAGGTAAAGGCAGTCTGAATGTGCTGTTAGCTTCCTTGAGGGTCAACCTAAAATTTATCAGATCTGAATCATCTAATTCTTCCGTCGGTTTCTGCCAGATTTTCATACCTGCAACAGCCGATGTGACCTTTTTTGCAATCGATGTTCTAAGGTATGGAAAAATCTTTGAATACAAGGTCAATGAATCCATGTACATGTGGTATATGTGCATCGGGCCTCTGAAGTTTATCTCATTCACTAATTCAGCAATAATCTCATTTTCCATTCGAAAGAGTAATTTTGCAAAAGCTCTCTTGATATCCAGGAATTTACTTTCAGCAATTTGGGCAGCTATGTCCATTGTTGAAATGCGATTCCTTGCCAAGTCTCTTGTAATAGTTAGGAGAAAGTTTCGGTAATTGCTAAGAGCAAAGTACAACTCATCCTCTGCTTCCTGAGCGTAACGTGTATGTTTCGGTTCAAATGCAACAATCTTGTCAGGGAGTGCCAGTGCTGATTGTAAGTAGGAACTGAATTTGAAGTCATCTTTTGCCTGGTTCACCATAATTTCATGCAGGGATGACAACGCTTCTTGAATCTGTTCCTTAGTAGTGTCCTCATAGCATCATAGCCATCGATTTCACTAAAAAAACTCTTTTAAGCAAAATTATCCATAAATAACTACCAGATGGATGTATCTTTCTTGCTATTTTCATGGCATGATGTCTTCAGAGAAATTTCAAACTAATTTATAGTCCTGGGACTTGTTAATACCAGTTCACTACTACAGCAATACATCAAACAACTAACCTGATAATATTTTGGTAACATTCTGCTGTTATAGTTCAACAACTTTTTGTAGTTCTCCTGTATTTTTTCTATCTTTTTGGTGTTCAGCAGCAGCTCAGCAAGACCTAAATTTGATAAACTTGCCATCGAGGACTGCGTGGAAAATGACACAATGTGACAAGCTGTTGGACAATAACAGTCATCTGATGTATCTTCAGCTGAAAACAAATATTTCATGTCAACTATTTGTCTTGAAAGCCAGAAAGCCAACACAAATTATGTGTAATCCACGCATTTTAAAGTTTATATTGCAGCTGTTTACTAGCTTGTGGTACTTATAATGGCGGCAAGAGCAAGGTGTAAATATATAATTTTATTGACAATATAAATGTCATTAATAACATATTATGTGTGTCTCAAGAAAAACAATTAAGGATATATGACAAAAATGCATTGAATAGATTATGACAAAGTGAAGTTCAAATTGGAGGGTTCCAGCCACCATGGACGCAGTTATGTACAGTATCTATAACTTTCTTCATCACTAAAAACAGTTACAATAAACTGTTGTAGTGGAAAAATGGTTTCTTTTAACAGATTTTAAGTTTCCATATTATAAACTGAAACTTTTTTACCTATATTATCAAAACACTCCAGATACTTCTGAAAGGTGCAGTATTCATAATCCCCTGCAAACATGAAAGATATTTCAAGTAAAGCACACACCTTAATAGAGGTCACCTTCCTTCTGATTGTTCATTTACCCTCTTATACTGATCAGGATTTACCATTTATGGTAAGTGTGAGGCACAACTTTTAAATCATTTTGTAAACTGTTTATATAATTCAATAAGGTTGTGTTCACTTAATTGCTTTGCATTTCAATCTTACTGAATAAGATGCGATGACGAAGTTTACCTGGCATGTAATGATTCCTGCATCCACACTCCTTTTCCCATTTTTGAGTTAAACATTGCCGATTGCAACGGAAACGTGTGTATGATACATTTGGGAAAAGTTCCAGTTCCTTGCTACCACAGCTCCCATAAGGTTCACCGAGACTTTTGAACTAAAAATATAAACTGATTGCTTATCATTACAAGAAGTAACAATCAAAATACATACTTGTCTGACGAAAGCAAAATACATTTTTTAAACCATACATTTTATTTTTTTTCGCCTCGGTATATTGAAAAGTTGTACAAACCTCTTTCAAAGTTATTGCAAAGTATGTGTGGTGAGACAAGGCAGCGGCAAGTCCAACCATGTGAACGAATGGAATTTCATCCTGGTCATGCACATGTACCTGTAATTTCATGACTATTGCTTTACATGCTAAACTGTATCCACATTTAATGATACAAAATATTGTTTTTGGGGCATCTGAGCTTTTGGTGAGATATTAACATCTTGAGAAAACCCATATTTGATAATTAATGCTTATCAAGTAAAATGGACAG
The DNA here is from genome assembly GCA_932294295.1 of Alitta virens. Classification (NCBI taxonomy): domain Eukaryota; kingdom Metazoa; phylum Annelida; class Polychaeta; order Phyllodocida; family Nereididae; genus Alitta; species Alitta virens. The sequence continues at coordinate 3,446,662 of OW028579.1, read as the reverse complement.
TAACACAATGTTTTCAGTGTTTCTCTAGAGAGAATTTGCTTTTGGTATAGATAGTATATTACTAGGTGGGTGACAAAGTGATTCTTTACCTTAACACCGCTGTTGGTTGTGAATCCTTTGGTAGTTTCATAGGCTTCAGAATTTATCACGACACGAAGACCATGGGATGACCCTTGTATTATCATAAAAATCAAGGAATATTATTTGATTGTACCATGTAGTCTGCAAGAACCTTACCCCCCATTTTATTTCCTATGACACATGCATGTTCAAATGTTATTTAACTAATTGTCTTCAGCCTTGTCCACCTCCATAGATTCACACTTTAATTAAAATGCAGTCTAATAACCAAACAAATCCCTTTTCACACAACAGCCATGTTGGCATTTTTGTCTCATTGACCTCTTTTTGCACTCAGATGTAGTATTGTGATGTCTTCAGTAGACAATGGCCATGGTGAGGTCACAAAGTATAAGAATAATGGAGAAGTAATGATGTGTCACTGACCTGGTGTTGTAATGTGTTTCATTGATCTGTCACCTCCGGGATTGAATGTATAACACATTCCAATTTCTGTTCTTTTCATGGTGAAATCTTTTTCCAAATCACAAGCTTCTCCATTAAAAGTACACCTAAAGCAAATACAAGTTGCGGCTTTTGATACATGCTTTGTTTTATTGTACTCAACAAGTTACTTCAAGTCCGTGATTGATTTCACCACTAATGAACTAATTAAATTGTTTCGACTATAGTTGACATAAAATATATACAGACTACCTACGTGAAAATAAGGTCTTCCAAATTGTGGGCAGTTCTGTTGAACACCTCGTCAACTTCAAAATACTCTAAATAGAAGTGCAGGGAAATTGGGTTAATATCTTCCTAATGCTAGATGTTTTGACATATGTACCTGAAATACCATTTATTCTAGACAATGTCAAATAGCTGAACACTTTGTCAATTTTCATTTATACAGTATTTTCACTTACTTGCATAATCTCTCCTCTTGTGATTTTTGTTGATAATTATTTGTCTAAGGGGTGTAATTGAACTGATTACATTTGAGACTTCACTTGATTTGGTTTTTGTTACAGTGATGTTGACTTCTGAAACTTTCTTTTCCAAGTTCAGAAGAAAGTCCAGGTATCCGGCATTGAATGTTGATTGGTTAGACTTTTGCGCTTGACCTGAAGCAAAAAAGTCTTAATGTTAAAGTTATCATTATGTATTTTCAAAATTTCTCTGATTAAAATCAACAGAAGTGATGTGACTTTTTTTGCTTAATTGCAGGAAAAGGTATTGTAATAATTATAATAATTTCTAGCTGGTAATGTTCAATGGTATTTCAGAGTAACATTAATTATTATATTGGAATGATTTACAATATAATTACTTACTACATGGTGTTTCTATAAGTTGCACTTGATCAAGATATACCCACTTTTTTTTTCCCTTTGCTTCCACTGCAAACATTATGTAATGAGCATCCACCAACACCTCAATTTCTAATGTGTCGAGAGTGATATTTAATTCCACATCAACAACATTTACAAGCGAATCATTCTTGAGAAATTCTAATGAATCCAGGACGTAAATTTGCATCATGGTGGATGGTTCTGAAGCTGCAACCGAGATGATGAGGCATGTATCTGCATCAATTTGAAACCGTGGTGACAGCAGGTAACCGCTATATTTCTCGGATTCTTCGTATTGAAATATCAATCCCATGTCATAATCTTAAAACCAAACAAAAAATAAATAAAGAAAGGTTAGGTATACAGTTTTTGCTGGTCACTAACTAGATGTTCTAACACAGATTATAGCACTTTACCAGTAGCTTGACATAACCATAAATCACCTAATAGTGCCTTTTAAGAATGAGAATGTGGGGTATTGTAATTTTTCCATGCTTATAAGACAAGCTGCCAAAGGCAGATGTTATGATGAAAGGATAAGGCTTGGAGTCCACAACATTTGCCTATCATCTAAATACTTGTTGAAAATATTAATCTGACAATTTTGCACATTTTTTACATTAGCTTTAGTAGGTTAGGTCTTTGGTGGTTATACATAATGCATAGATGCTTCCATAATATATAATACAAACATACCGTTATACTATTTCATTTTGCTGATATTATATAAATAGTGGATGGTGAGGAGACCAATATGCAGTTTTACTGGCCTAAGCTAGTGATATTGTGACAGGCTATGCCTCGCACCATAGCACTAGCTTCGGTCAGTAAAACTGCATATATATTCAGTTACTCTCCATCCATCACTTGTTACATTTTACAGCTATTGTGTTATAGTCTTTATCATTTCCATCAGTAAACAACCAAACTAAAGACAACCTGACAAACTAAACTTTACTGCGCAGACATGGTGACGTCATCAGTCCAAGTTACCTATCAGTAATCAAGGCAGCTGAGACTTCGACATCACAATAGCTTTGCTATTTTCACTTTCACAAGACCAATATTTATCTATCAATATCAGTATTTATTGGTCCTGTCACGTGGTGCTCTTTGCAAGTGTTGATTGGCTGTTAAAATTCAGGTGTATATATTTATAAATATTTATCTGTGTCATGCATTATGTTTACTATAAGACACACAGAAAGTATCATTAGTTAGTGCACACCTAGGTTCCAGAGAGCTCTCGGCAGTGATTATGTGATCATTGGAATAATAATTATAGAAAAAAGTACTTATAGTAATCTGTTTGACACAAAGCTCCTTCCAATGAGTAATCAAAGATGGTGATTAAAGGTATACCATAATAAATTAACAAGTTTTATCAACAGTTACATCCTTTGTTGGACATAGGGTGTCCAGAACGTTAGTTTGATGTATATTCCAAGCGTTTCCTTTCAATTATGTTGGAACAACATATTCTATAACAAAAAATTAAACAATTACATTTTTGTTTGGAGATACAACCACCAAGAACTCTAGTACAGGTGTGAAAATTACTTATGTGACATATATGTTTAATTCTTAAAATGCCAGCTTGGTATGTTCAATTTGAAGCAAAATTTCATGCAAGATGAAAAGAGAATGATTTGTAAATAGCTTACAAGTGTATCCCATTATTTTCATTAATTCAAATGGCATAGAACATCTAGCCCAGCCAGCGTTTCCTGTGGACATGTCCAGGTAGCCACACAAGTCTGAAGTTCTGAAGTTGCAGGTCACATTCCCACTAAAATCTGGTATGGCAAACAAACTCAATGTTTAAATTCATGATCCCATACTATGCAATACATCATGTAATTTCTTAAAAATAACAAAACATATAATAAATTGATTAATTTTAAAGTTTAAAGAGAAATTCTGTCTGAATTGGGCACCGCTGGATGCACTACCTAAGCATCTACATGTATAGTTGGCTGAATATATCATTGTGATAAATGAATACAATAAATTGTTAATCAACAGCAACAACACTTTGTTTTTTTAATATTCTTTTTCCAGAATTAAACTACAGTGCAATGTAATAACTGCTGGAGTAGATTGTATCCATTTCAGAGAGTAAGGTTTTCCTGCAACAAAGTATACCACATACTGGAGAGTGTAGTTACCTCTTTTGTTGGAGTATTTTTTGACATCAGGCTCTTCTCTTTTGAGGTTAACCACAGGTGTTAGCTGACAATTTTAATCTTTAATCTATATGTAATATTAATAATAGGTTGTGCACTCCTCAAGACTTAGAAACACCTTGCTGCCCAAAATAACTTGACCTTTATTTCCAAGACAATGGTGAGTGTCTCATCTAAAGCACAAATCACCTGCCCCTCCTGATCAGCCCTATCTGGTGCACTAATATGTGGACTTAAAGCCAGTTTCACCCACCCATCACTAAAGTCTGTGCTTGTTGTGAAAAACGCGACCATACAGCCATTTCTAGCCAATGCAAGACTTTTACTGATGCAGTTAAAGCTGCATTGTCATTCAATATGACAGTGATCAAAATCGGTTGCATTCATTTCATTGCTTCAAAAAAAACAGATTAAATCCCATCAGGGCCTCACTAGGTTCACTATATCTCTATAAAATTAACAAACATAACCTATCATTTAATTTTTCATATGCCATCAAAAATTGCCGATTTGTTTACATTGCAAGTGCTTTTATGGCCAATGAAATGAAGAAACGTCATTAGCCTCGTCGGTTCGTAATGTATTTTATTATAGTGTGCCTTCAATTTTCGTCCAAATTTCAAATTCCAAGTTTATTACGTAAAGAAATGTGTAGGTGTTTCGCTTTTTGCATAAATTGAAAAAATTCTGACCTCAATTTTTTCGTAAAATGACTGTGAAATCGCAAATCGGCAACGCTCTCCATTACATTGCAATGCATAATTAACTAAAATGTAAACAAAGTCGATCTAATAAATTCCGGCAATAATTTATATCAGTACAATTTAGACAGTTTGGGGTAATTGAATTCATCAGTAAGAAGCATTTTCTTTCATTTGGATAGCTTTTTTGTTGGTACAAAAACCGACTGACAATGCAGCTTTAAAAGCACCTTCTTATAATTAGTAAACTGCATCATTCAATTGAAATGCCTTAGCTGCCTATGATAACTTACTACATTTTTGCTGTAACAGATTTTGGTGTATATTGAAGCTCACCTTGCTCAGCACAAAACCCAGGAGTAATCTTGATATATGTCATATCGATAAGTGTATCATAGTGGATATCCGAGGGAAATGTGATGGCAAATTTGATGATGTATGTTCCTCTGGGAATGGTTAACCTTTCGAACCATTCTGACGTTGTAGTTAATTCAACATATTGCTTTCCTGCCAGTATGACCTGGAATATTAATGATTAGCATTTTTCCATTCAACCAAGCAAATATAATTTGACATTATCTATTATATTACAGAGATTCAAAAACAATGGGCTGTAAAAATTATGTAAGGTTGTTTCTTTTAAAATAAGTTACATTATACTCCATTAAGGCTGTTTTCCTATAGTTTTTGTGGGCAATAAAATTTTAATTTACTCGCTTCTGAGTGCAAACTGAACTTGTCTCATGTAATAAAGGCAGTAAAAACAAACAAACAATCAAAAAAATTGGTAAAAATGCCTAATCCAGCATAAGTTTGTTATATCCCTCATAGTTGGGAGTTAACTAACATTTTTGTTGCCTTAAATATACCTCTGTCTTCGGTGTTGGGATTAACCAACAACTCCCACCTATTCGGGACATAGTTATATCGTAAACTCATTAACTTCTGTTATTAACCATACATTGGTTAATAATTGTGTGTTTAGTTCCGATGTTCTTGATTTACAAGTGGATGACATCACCCACCTTGATGACGACATCACGGTTGAAGGAGGCTAGGAATGACAAGCATTGAGGCGTCTCAAAATGCATGGTATCTGTCGCGATTGTAATTGAATAAAAATCTTCCGATATCCCAAGGCCTGATCCACTGCTGTAGCATAATAGAGAGTGATCTACAACAATATAAGGTATTGTAAATTCCATGCACTGCAAAAGAGATGCAACTGCTACAGCAAGATACTGTAAAAGTTATGGTAATACATGGTGCATGCAGACAAAATAGGGAGAAAAAGAACCACCAGAGGTCACTCAGACCGTAGTAGATAAGTTTTGTTGAATGACGTAATCTATATTGTGATGTCATCCATGCATCAATTGCGTAGTGACGTCATATTATTGTCTTCATATGTACTACAGTCATAGTGTAGGCTCTGTTACTTTTTCTCCTATTGTACATGCAAAAGTAGCAGTCCTAAAGTCAGTCACCAACACCAAAAAATAATAAAATTGTATCTCTTATTTTGCAATGCACAAAATTTCAATCACTTCACCAAAACATACCTTCATGATGCTCAATACCAGTTTTGTAAGCATTTATCTTGTAGGTGCCACGAAAAACTGGATATGATGTGAAGTTTGACACTGCTATGACTTTTACGTATCTGGTTTCAAAAGTGAGGGACGAAACTCCAGTATCATCTCCGCTTCTCCAAGATGATACACAGTATCGACTTTGATTGAATGGTCCTTGTAAAATTTCAGATGAATTGATCTGTGGAGAGTATTGCAATATTGTTACATGAAAGACCTAACACATGATATATATTTTCCGTGTCAATTTTTATGTGGGCCTTAAAACAATATCGTGATCTACCTATACAGGTGACTTTGAAGTTCTAGACTCTGAAGTTAGGGTATCATAATTTCAAAAATATTGTACTAGATTATACAGTTCTAGTTTCTGTAACTTTACTAGTAAAGAGTTTGACAAAATTGGTGTTGCATGGTGAGAGGCTTTATGTAGAATGTTAAAAGTTCCTAATTTGATTTCTGTAAATTGTTACCTTTTATAAGTGGCATACGTTTTATCTTAACAGTCTAAATCATGACAACTCTGTTGTTAAGTTAGTGTTCAAGTGTAGCAGACTTTGGAGATATACAAGAATTGATGCTAACTTGTTACAAGTGTGCTGCAAATATGGTGCTAATGTCAACAAATTTGATATAAATTTAAGGGCTTAAAGTTTTAGACTGCATTAAATCATAACTGTAAGAAGACAGTATGCAAGTAGACAATCAGTAAAAGAAGCTACTACGTATAAGAGATTATCTGGTGGTTGTGCCTTGGCTACTAAATGCTGATGAGGTGTATGAATTATTATATTGTTAGAGTACCTCTGCACCATGTAAATGTGGCATTTTTTTATCAAAATTATTAGTATTTTTATACTTTTTGATATGATTTCATTGTTTTCACTTACATTTTAATATGTTCTGTTTTGTACATTAGTACGATGATAAATATATAATATAGTATATATAATTCCTCAAATTTTGAAATGGTAAACTGCAAACAAATGTGGGCCGAAAAGTTTCAAGATTCGTTGGGCTACGGTTTGCCATAGGATTAAAAATAAATCCTCTAGTATGGATGATTCTAAGAGTCAACTGTTTAACTTTGCTTATCCCTCGAGATCCTCACATTATTTTATCTCTGATCAAATTTATTAATTACCTACTCATTTCATACCTTTATTGTCTTTTATATTTATATTAATTGTTAGAAGGGCTTTTTCGTGAATCTATATGAGCCTAAGATGTCACCCTTGTAAAATAAAGTATTTTGACTTGACATGATTAAATGTACCTGTGTGACCATGAATATTTTGGTATTGGAAAATTGTGACGTATTACAACAAAGGAAATAAAGCTAACTTGGGGTAATAACAGTAAAAAATTTGTCGTTTTTGGACCGATGTACCTTGGTAAATATTACATAAATAATTGACGACAGTGGCAGGAGTAGCACGGACAGCACACCACATGTATATGGCAAAAAGGTTTCGTTGTTAAGCAAATTAAATATCTAATCATTTATAAGCAATGAGAGGTGAGATATGTGCACTCATAGAAATCATAATTATGTATAGACACACTTTCACATTCACCAACTTTCTTCAGATTAATTATCATTAAGAAAATTACCAGTATGTGTGGTATACATTTGTCATTGTTGTATTGGTCCAAAATAAAGCCATCAAACTGAAGGAGGATGGAACATGAGTTGTCTAGAGCAATGAGGGAGACCACAGTGTGTGATTGGGAGGTTCTACCACGAGAATGCTCCATCGTGTAACCTAGATTGGTGAACATTCCCTCCATTGCCATTGGTAGGTGCGTATTATCTGGATCTGGAAATGGTGAACCACGAATACAGTGTCTCAATGCAATGTCTCAATTATACTGGATTATGTGTGGGTGCCATGGCTAAGTGGATAAGGTGTTGAACTCATACATGCATGCCTGGTTGTCGGTTCAAACTCAGCCATGGCATAGAGGAACTGAGCAGATCCTCCTTGAACCACACATCACTTTGACCAGACGCAAATAAAATGGGTACTCGGCCATAGTCTGTGATGGTAATTTTACGGCTGCTTGACTGTATACTCCTAAGGGAGTTGAGAAGGGCTCATGCTTGAACAGAAAGTGTAATTGTAAAGTCACTTGAGGCTGCTTGGAGTAGTGGAAACCGACTGTAAACCTATAAATTTACATTACATTTTACTTTATATATATATATATATATATATATATATATATATATATATATATATATATATAATAGTTGGCTAAGCTTGCCACTAGTAAAATGTATATCAAATCTCATGTTGCTGTCAGAGTCTGAAATATTACTGAGTCTCTATCAGGGTAGCTATTTAACATAATATTATGGGATTTTCTCATGCAATACACAAATTGACCAATAGTTATTCTCTTTATCAGGGCTAGTCTTCTTTAAAGGATGTAGAATGCTTGCAAGTATATTTCATTCAAGATGTTTAACTTTATGAATGTTTTATTGCCATAATGATGACATGTATGTGCAAAGCAGGGTAATATGAAGATACATACCAAATTTCTTAATCGATTCAGTTGTTGTGGAACATCTGACAAGATCTGTGTTAGTTGAGATTGTCAAAGGACATGCTGAGGTGTTGCTGAAGTCTTCGCAGTACAAATGCGATATTGGTTTAACCTTCTCAAGCACCACAGTCCCATTTTCTTTAAGGAAGTTGAGAAATGTTCCATTGAAGTCATATAAAAAAAGTTATGAAGGAACGCATCAGTTATTCATGCACAATTTCAGGTTTTTTGTTACACTCTTTACATTTATAGAAAAATTGCTTGTTCCGTGCTCAAACATGGCCATTACAGTGTGAAAAGATGATGGTCTATGTTCCAATTTTCATTCCATCATGAGGCTAGTTAACATTTTCCAGCAAACTGATTAGAACTGCTTAAAAAATTGTAAACTTTTCACCTGAATCTTCACATGTCTTTAAGCCAACGTCATCTATAGCAACATTGCTCTTTGAAGGTAACCCTGAGGTGTAGATCCAGTCAATATAAACTATTTCATTGCTGCCATCTGAATAAGCACATAATGCTATTATAAAGCTATATGCCTCATAGCTAAAATTTCCAGTTATGTTATTTCTCCATGAAACTGTCAATGCTTTTCATCATGTTTAACAAGACATACCATTAATTTTAAAATTTGCATTGCCAGCATTCTGAGAAGCAGGTTTCATTTTTATTAACCAGAAATAAAGTAGTTATTGCAACATTAGGACAATAATATAATTTGTCTTGATTTATCTAGAATTGTGCCTTGCAGTAATATTTGCTTTACATACTCACCTCTTCTTGGAAGTTTGGCATAGTACTCAGTCCATTTGATATGACTTGCTTTAAGGTCAATAACCCTTAGGGAGACATTCTGGTATTCCAACTGGTTTAGAGGCACAACGACAACTTCAATCTGAGCCAAAGTACCGTACAAGGCAGCATAACTATGTACTTTAAAGTGCACACATTTGTTATCAACATCTGGGAGGGTAATAGCAGGTGATCTCAAAATAACCTTATCGCCTTCGCTTGCCAAGTCAGTTTGTACAAACATGAACGTACCTGGAAATATAGGACAATTTCATAATACAGGCAAACTGATGATCTATGTCCTTATCCATGGTGGTGCATGTTTGACTTACTGCCACCTCTCAGTGATTTGTATGACTTATATTCACTGCCACCTCTCTATGATTTGTATGACTTTAATTAAATATCATCTCTCTATGATTTGTATGACCATCACCCAGTTTTGTAGTACTAACCATCTGTGGCAGCGTTCTGATCCAGTAACTCATCTCCTCTACGAAACTGCCAGGCTAAACCATGCAGAGGCATGATGTTGTGATAGCCACATATGAATTCCGTATCAAAGGAACACGTCAAAGAAACTGAGGATGCTGTGGGAACAAAATTTGATGATTATCTATTTTACAAAATCATTGACACACAGCATGGTGTTAAATATTCTTAACTTTTATGTTACTGTAGATTTATATTTTTTTCCTATTTGTTTTAACCACCTAAAAACATAAATTCTATTTCAGTGATGTTTGCCAAATCACTTGGTAATATTGCAGCATGTTTTTTGTGCAGTTATAAAACTTCATCAAGTATTATGATAATGCTACATCCAATTACAGCTGAACACCAAATGACTTGATATTGTTGCATGTTATTTGGCATCAAGGCATTCCTTGTTATTGGAGGAAAACTCAGTGGACTGTACAAGTCTGCATGGGCTATTAGATACAACAACAAAGAGTAATACGATATTGATGAATTCATAACAACTGCAGTCTAATGTCCATTCAGAGAAAAACATAGGATGATTTGTACAACAAAAAACGTAGGCGTGCTGTAGCAATACACTCAGCGAATCCCACAAAGCACCGGCATCATTAAAACTGTTCAGTGTTTGTCCGACAGGCAGGAGGACGGATGTTGCACTTTCATTTCCAGAGCAGATGTACTTTTGTTTCAACAGCTTCAAACTTACCCTAATGAAATTTTATACAATAACACTCTATATGGACTAGTAGTGCCTTTTGATAGTCACACTGACATATCTCAGCTATGCTTCACAAAATTTTGAAAAATATTATTTACTGGGTGTTCATACAGTGTGTGTGATGAATTGAACGATTGCCACTTGGCTTATGTAGCCTGTTACACAATGCTAATGAGAGTCCAAGATGTCCTATTTTTTGAACTCTTGAATTTCTTCATGCGTTTATCATATTCTGGCAAGTATGAAAATATTTAATAGCAATCCATTCTTTTCAGTATAGCCAAGTAAGCATCAATCATAAGTCAAAATATTTTCTGCACGCTGATGACTTTTAGCTGGCAATTGAAGGGAACTGTACATTGCCATATTCCCTTCAACTGCTACTGAATTGTTGGGTTGCTGATTTTCATTCAATCTATGGCATTTAAATTAGTTATTTATTATTTATATTTCTTACCAAACACTTTACAGGTGTATATCAAAAAAAGTATTGGAGTCAAGTGAAAGTAATATAGATCACTATGCAACTAATCATTATGAAACTGCTAATGATAAACAAAAACTATTATGACTGGGTTCAATATGGCAATAATATGATCAAATATGTTATAATTGTATGCACATGAATTCTACATCATTTATGGCTGTCATTGTAGAGTATGGGTTGCTAAGGCATATGAAGGAAGCAACACAATTTTTTGCATTTTTTCAGGATTTACAATTATTATGAAAAAAAGATGAAACAAATGTTAAAATTTAGCTTGTGAAAGTTCTATATATTTCACTGATGTAAGGTTCATAGAGTCATTGATATGAGTGTTTGAAAGAGTACCAAATTTTCATGTTTTCCTTATTATGTAAAATTATCTGTCATTAGTTGTCATGAAACCGCAAAAAGCGTATTTTAGACATATTCTCACAAAGTTTTAAATTATTATTATTATTATTATTTATCATGTCACACTTATATAGCACCCAACCAGTAAAAACTGCTCTCAGGTGCTGTACATGTAAAATTTGTAAAAAATCAAATAGACACAAGATTAACATAAAATCGAGTTTGATAAAAAGTCCATAGAAGAGAAATCGATAAAATGTTTTAAGTCAGTAAAAGAGAATTGTATAAAACTAAAAGTCACATTATATGGCTATAAGCATCAGTAAACTGAATGGTTTTCAGTCCCTTTTTAAAGTTGTCAGACACGAAACAGTTCTCAGCTCATCCTGTAAACAGTTCCAAATTGTTGGGGCAACATGTACAAAAGATCTGCCACCATATTTCTTCAACTTAAACGATTTAACAGCGAGAAGATTTCTATTTGCTGAGCGCAGTGTTCGAGATGGTGTGTAGAGAGTTAACAACTCAGAGAGATATGTAGGTGACAGACCATTTAGCACCTTGAATGTCAGGAGGGCAAGTTTGAAACGAATCCTTTGGGGCACGGGGAGCCAGTGTAGCTCACGGAGGACAGGGGTAATATGGGAAGATCTTGGTGTGCCAGTGACAAGGCGTGCAGCTGCATTTTGAATGTGTTGAAGACGGTCGATGAGGTAATTAGGAATGCCAACCCTGCATGTAGGTGCAGTAGTGTGTGAATTCTTCTCTAACAACGGAAATTTTTGTTTTCTTTTTCTCTATATATTATAAAACACAGTTGAGCCATCTCAATATGACTATCAAAATGCACAACTAACTTATATAGAGTAATATAATATAAACTGTTGTTAGGGTAAGAAACACAATTTAACACAATATTTCGAAATTTTTCCAGATTTTCAATTATTACATAGACAACATGAAGTGAATGTCATTATGAAGTTTGAAAAGTGAAAGTACTATAATTTAGATTTGTCATGACACAATCTTATTCATGTAGGGTAAATAGTGCACTATTTTGGACATATTATGAAAACAGAGTTATAAGCATGTAGGTGCAGTATTGTCAGAGTTCTGCTCAGGAAAAGAAAAAAATATATACATTTTTTTCAAGTTTTGTAAAACTATGTCAATGTCACTATCAATGTGACTATCAAAATGCAATGAATTAGTGTGAGCGTTCTGCTCTGGAAAAGTGTTATGCCTGCCTATCAGACGGACATTGATGATAACAATAACCCTCTTCAAACTTTGTCTCCTCTGAAGGTGATCCAAATGTCAAATGTTGCAGAATTCTCTACAAAATCAAATTGTTATATAAGTACAAAAATGAAAAAGTTATGTAAGTTGTGTGCAAGAATGAGATGAAGATACTCAGACATATGAATAAGCAGAAGGAAAGAATTTGAAATTATTGGGAAGGAAGCATAAATGCTACATAATAATAAAGATTTACACTAGGGCACTCACCACAGGGTCCTATCTCATCTTGTCGGTCTCCACAATCATCACGTCCATCACAGGTAAAGCTTTTTGGAATGCAACGTTTCGATTTACTGCACCAGAATTCTTCCTTTGAACATCCTATTATGTAAGAAAGACCAAGATAATTTAACAACTATCTCATTTCATCAAACAAGATGTGATTTATCATGGAAACATTCCAGAAAAAATAATGATAATTTAAAGCAAAACTCACTATAGTGCAACCCTGCATTGCCTCCTTATGCTTGAAAATGATATTTTACATTTGGTAATTGATTTAAAAATAATGTAGCTATATCTTTTGAGGAAAGTGAATAATGTCGCAGCAAAACCGTGCATGGATAACGAAATGCTACATAATATGTAAGCAATAATAAGCAATATAATGATTTTTTCACAATAGAGAATGAATCCTTCAGAGATGCAGTGTAATAGCATGCAGGACACACTATTTCTGGCATGTGATTGGACATTATGGTACCTCACTGTGTAAGACTTACCACAATATGGTATATCGCAATAGTTCCACCAATTGTCCGTAAGGCACCATGGTTTGATATCATGGTCGCTATTTTGGCAAACAGGTGGAAATTTTGGGTGTCTGTCACTGCAAGGTTTTCCATCTATGGTTACAGATATGTTGCCAGCATATGTTATGCCTCTCGGGTCATGAAGGCAATTCTGTTCTGAAGTCAAAATGAAAATTATTGGTGGGGGTTTAGTTTAAAATATCACATCAAAAGTTATACAATTCCCAGTCTGACTTGGACCTCCTTGTTTTAGTGACAGTTTCTTTTTTCTGATGGAGGTCTCCCGGCCAGGAACATCTGAACATAACTACACTCTTAACGGAAACTTTCTCATCAATAAAATACTTTTTTAATTTGTATGAATATATAAGACTGAATTATCTGAAGCATTATTAGTGATTTGGACTTGTAGAAATCTATCCAGCAGAAAAATACTGTCAGGGTGAAACCGATGATATTACAAATTGAAGGTTTTGAAGCTGACATTCCTTATATTGAATTTTACAGAGTACGTACTATACTTGTAGCATGGCTGAATTGCCAAATTGTCGATGGCAACACCAGTAGTAAGTGTACTTTCCTGTTTCTGGCGGGCCATCTTAATTACAATTGCACCTTCTCCATCAGGTATCGGCATATAAAACCTGTTTTGAAAACAAATTATGTGACTCATTACAACCCACAAGCATGTCAACCTCAGTGAGGTTATATAAAAAGTTCCCAGAAGCACACATAATGGTATGACAATAAAGCCTGGAGTCGGGTAAACCAGAATCAGGAACCCCAACAAATGAGTCTAGGCAAAGTGTGCAGTGCACCAGGTGAAAACTAAATAAGGCAAATGAGAATTAATTGTGAAGCCTCACCTTTTCCAGTAATACTTTTCACTTCCTTTCACTGTTTCAAGTTTCATGGAATTGCCTTGGCCATACATGTAAATAGAAATAGTTGTCTCTCCTTTGCCAATGAAGTAGTAGTAAAATTCTAAACAAGAATCTGTCATGAGGTAATAATCTGTTTCAATTTGAGCACCTGATCCTGGCCGAGTGTTTGTCTCATGCACGTACAAATACTTTCCTCTGTCTGAAATTTTAATTCAATGTTATTCATTAACCTGTTTTAGGAAATGCACACCCTTTTAAAAACCCTGCAGATATACTTACTTAGCTGAAACAAAATTTTATGAAAATGGTCAGCTTTAGCACTTACCAGAGCCAATTGTGTAATCTTCTTCAGGATATAAAGCCTCACTAACAAAGAATCTCTCGAACTCAAAGTCACTGTTGGTGGCATTGTGAATTTGAGGGCAGTCCATGACATCAAAGGTGCAAATGAATGATGGTGATTCTGAATGGGAAGTTTATCATTTGTTAGAAACATCAAAGAAAAAAAGAAAAGATAATTTCATAGATATCATGATGTTTATTGAACGATACAGCTCAACCTAGTTTCTGAACAAGACCAGTGGTATCACTGGTCATAGTGATCAAGCACTACGTACAGCGTCATGTCTTACCTAATACTCTGACTCGAGCGTAGTATTCCACACTTTCCTTTTCACATTCCCCAGACTGCACTGGAGGATTTTTCCAAGTAGACCAATCTGTGTTTTCAATTATGGAGCTGATATTGTGGGCAAGCATTGCTAAAGATATTGTACAGCTCAGAGATGTGCGGTTGTACCAGAATCCAGGGCAGTAAATGAGAGAGGAGCAAACGTATTCACACACCGCACTACTGACACCTACAATTGACTTTTCTGTTTTCTGGAAGAAGTCCACGGCTGTAAATACAATTTGCAAATAAAGTAATTTGCACTAACAATCAATAAATCCAATGCATGCATGATCAGCTTTGCTACTTTGTACTAACAATCAATAAATCTAATGCATGCATGATTAGCTTTGCTTCGTATCTAAAAGCAAAATATCAAGAAAACTGATCATAATAGGGAGAAAAAGTATCACAAGGTGTCACTGCCACTGTAGCAGATAGCTACTGTTTGATTGTCTTTCCTTGTGCTACGGTTTTAGGGCCCCCTGTAGGCTCTGTTACCTTTTCTCTCCATTTATTTTGTATCCCATTAAGAGATTTTTTAATGTTATGAACTTCCAATTTTGATAATGTGGCTGCTCATTTGTATTGTGAGGTGGCTTTCATTAAAAAGGAATGCAGCACCTAATGCTCATATTATGCAGAGGTTTTAGGGACATGAATGGAGTAATAATCTTTAAAGTATGGAATTTTCCAAATGAGATAATGGAATTTTCCAAGGAGAATAAGATCATACCTTCTTGTGATTTATTATAGGACATGCAAGATTTCGTTGTCAATTCTGTTCTACACGCCATGATGTCCTTTAGATACTGTTCATCATACACGCAGATGTTGTCTTGGTAATGATACCAATCTCCATTCACTGCCTCTGAAGCTGGTAACAGTCAGATAAGTAATAGTTATATACGGAGTAGGAGGGAGTTAACTAACATATTTTTTTGTTGTAAAACACCAGAGGCATTGGAATTTAAGCACAAAAAAATGTTTAACTCCCGCACTTACAAGTACTCTATGAGGCATATTTACCAGTTTGATAATTCGATAGTTTGATTTTTCTCTTATAACTACACAATTAAAGTACAGTTTACACTTGAGGTGGAGGTAACTATGCATTTTTGTTGGTTATAACACTCTCAAAACATACAGTAAAAGTATCATGGCAGGGTGTAAAAAAAGGGTGCATGAGTCAGTCGTTCAAAAATTGAAACATTCCTACATGTATATGATTGCCAGTTAGCAACTATTTTTATTACTTCTACTTGACTTAACTACACTATTACTGCCATTTCACTGACCACGTACATACAAAGTGATTTGTAAGGGTAAACAAATTTACCTCAGTGTCCACCCTTACTTGATTTCATTGGCTATCAATAGTTGAATAGTCAGAAGAGTGGCTTACAATATATGGCAATGAGATGCTCCATATTCAATTTGTAGAAATTTGCAACATGCACTGACTTTGGTCAATTGATGTAAACTGGTGGTGTAATGCAACAGCTATTTATTGAAGAAATTGGTGGTGATTTTTAACTGAATTCCTTCATTCTGATGTCATACCATGCAATACAATTGATGAACTGTATCATTGAAAACACCAAATAATCTAAATGTGAATTAATCAAAACATCCTTCTTATCAGTTTAGATAAAGAAATGTTTAAAAATGAATATGAAATGGCAATGAAAGTCTAAACATTACCTTCCTGATCGTAGTATGAATAAAAGGCATCGAACAACCCCATGTCGACCACCGATGTGAATCTGTGGTTGGTTAATTATATATATAAAATATATTATCAAACATGAATTGAATGAAATAGTAGTTTGCTCTGAAATAATCATAATTTTTAATTTAATTTTTGCTGCATTAACTGTGGTTTGTTGTGATGTTTTTGGATAAATTTGCTGACATGGATTACAACATTATAATTTTTGTTTCATGATAAACTATATACCTTGGGAAAGAGGGTGTGTGATTTATTACACCACAGCAAACCCCTCATGGTGATACATCACAACAATCTTTCTCTTTTTAATTTATCTTGTACATCAGTTGTATTAACATCATATTAATGCACATGCAGTAAATAAAACATGGTGAAAAAATTAAAACTTGACCAACATACCATAAAACTGAATGTCTGTTTGTTTCAATAAATTGTAGAATTTTGTTTTGTTTTTTCAGATTAGCTAATGTCTATATATAGCCAAGGAAAACTGAACCAAAGGCTGTTTGTATGATGAATGTGCATTTTATTGAGCCATCACAATCCAGCTCTATTGGCCTGGACAAAGGGGAAAAGTGAAACTGATTATTAAAAAAAAATAGAAAACTTGAATTGCAGTTATTGGCTTACCACTTTTCCCCATAAAAAATGCATTAATTACACATGGAGTATATATGTTCATGCAGGCTACCAATTTGCAATAAAAAAATGATGCTGCAAAGACCTACTTGTGTAAGTTGAAGTTGCATATAGTCACAGCAGGAAAGGTTAAGTTATTCTTCACAGAGACATCCATGTTGATTTTTTTTGGATTGGCCAAAAATCTTTCAACGTTTTGAGCATTTAGGTAAACAAACCCCACAATTGCAGTGGTCAGTACCAAGAACCATATTATTCTGGAAATAAGTGGAAACTGGACAGTCAGTATGTCTACTGTTTGTCAAATATATTTCAAAAAGGTGGTCAGAGGTATATTCTACGGTAGCGTATTGCTGCCACCGACAAAATGTTTTGTACAATTTTGGTTTAAACCAAAAGATTTTTTAGCTTAAACCAAAAGTTTACAACTTTTTGTTTAAACCAAAACACTTTTCATTCAAACCAAAAGATTGGGAAATTTGCCTATATTGCAGTCTGCCTTAGTTGAATGTCAAACTTACATGATAACATTGAAAGGTGTGTTGAAATCAACTTTGGTTTGGGGTTCAGACATGCAGAGATTTTGGAATGCATGGCACAGTGCAATAACATCATCATCGAAAAACTCTTTTGGTTTAAATGAAAAGTTGGACAACCTTTGGTTGAAACGAAAAGTCGGACAACTTTGGTTTAAACAAAAAAACTTTTGGTTTATGCCAAAAACATTTTCGGTGGCAGCAATACGCTTCTGTAATATTCCAATTCTGTCTTGGTAATTTTGTTTTTCTAAATTTGACCACCTTTTTGAAAATACACTGCTAGAATGAATGATGTTTCTAACACTGAATTGCCATGAAGATGGACATATTTAATCATTTAACAAGTGGAAAAGTAACTTTAATGAGAGCAATACCTTCACGCTAATGATTCATGGCAAATGTTCGATCGGGTAAGCTTTATGCTGTGTTTACGTTCGTCGAAGATCGTCTGCATTAATCACTTTCCAGACTGTATATCTCACTACTTAGTCGCCAATACGCAATGTCATGGATGTTATCAGTCATAATCAATAACTACAAGTGTAATTGTAAAAATAATTTGAGTAATTTTTTAATCTAAATGACGATTGTGAAGTCAGTCTTTCTAGATCTTACTCAAATAGATTTACAGTGCTACAGATAGCTTTTCATATACGGATTGTATATTTATGACTGTCTTGCAAATAGCCATGAAACAAATGAGTGACATATAGGCTCAGATAAATTGTAGTTATATGGAATAAGAAATGTTGCTGCTGAATTTTAACTAGAAATAAATCATTCGTATACGTTAGACAAAACCATTGAACTCATTGATTTATGGTGAGTCTTTTCACTAGATCATACTAGCTATTGAAGCTTATATTATTTTAAGGGATCAAAGTTTTCCAATTAGTTCAAATCGTTGGGGCTCCTCATGAAGGAAATTGAAGAGCTATATATGTACTGTATTCTGTAAAAGCAGATTAATACTGCATGAGAGCCAATGATTCTATTGAGCTGCATAGCAATGAACGTGTGAAAACATTTGCAACATGCGGCTGATTTGTGTTGTTTCTTTTATTATATTTTATAAGTTTCAAATGGATTACTGAATAAATAATGATTGGCTAGTCAGATTCAGATTCAGATTCAGATATATTTATTTTACTTAAAGCTGGTATCAAAGAAAAAAAATATATTACAATCATGTTATTATAATTTGCTTTAAGTAGGGTGACCCCTTTAAGACATCTTTGATGTCACTGCCAGGGGGCCACCCTAGTCTTAATATAAAGAATGTATTTCAATCCTGCGACCAGTAGCAAGGGACAGACACTCAGTGGTTGTCTTAAAAATAAAAGTTAATAAATAAAAATTACAACGATTGAATGAATGACAGTAAATCCATGAAAGAGATGACACAGATGACACCAGTCAACGCAAACCATCACAAATATAGCAATTAGTTAAATCACAATTGACATTATAAGATTCTAGAAAATTTTGTTTTACATAATATTTGAAACCATCTAGGCTATGAGTATATATTTTATCTTTTATATTTTGATTCATTTCATTGAATAATTTCGGAAACCTATAGCTTATGTTATGTCTTGCAAATTCATGACTCACAGCAGGCAGACGATACGTGTTGTTGCTTCTCAGGCTTTGATTAAGGATGAAGGTATTTCTGAGCAATATTTCAGACAAAAAGTAATCAGGTAACACATTGTTTTCAAATTTAAAGCAAAATTTAAAGCCATGCAGTGCACATAAATCATGAATCTTTAATATTCTCAGCTGTCTAAAAAGTTGACTAGTATGTGCATTGTATTTATTTTTTGTAGTTATTCTAACGGCTGTGTTTTGTAGTTTAAAAATTCTATTAGTTTGCCCTCCCCATAAAATTATTCCATAATTTAGATGTGGTGATACTAAAGCATTCTAGATATTTAAAAGCGCACTTGCAGGAAAATATTTTTTTATTTTCTTCATTATCCCTATAGTTTTTGATATTTTCTTGGCTATCATACTAATGTGAGAGTTCCACTTTTAATTATCATCAAGAATTATACCTAAGAAATTAAAACTGTTTACAAATTCAACTGGAATATCATCTATATATAATACTGGATAACAAACTTGTCTTTGAGGAGTATGGAATAACTAGTCTAGGGTAGACGTTCCCTGTGAAAGTGGAAAATTGGACAGGACAAAATTGGACAGGACAGCATAAACCATTCCAGTAACGGGACCAAGAGACTACTACCTAAAGTTATTCTAATGAAAATAAACTGAGATTTTGCTATATCTGGTGTTTCTATATAAAATTAAAATAACAAAATTACTTAATCTTTACCTTCTGATAAACCATGTTGACCTCATGAAAACATAACGCAGTCCATGAAGAGTTGTTGCATCAGCAAATTCATGAAATAAATCGGACCACTTCTCTGCAAAAGATGAACAACACTCATAATTTAATTTTCATGTGCTTGATTAAATGAGGCCTACATATTTACAGTAACACGGTCTGTAAACTCTGTATTAAATAACAATCATATACATAATTTCATCATGTACTATGGGGATGAGCTTATATGCACAAGAGTCTTTAGTAGTCAATCCAAACCATAGTCGCGGCACCAGCTCTCCATCTATGGTGACATGAGCTAAATTATCTAATAATATTTTTGATAAATATATTTATTTAGAGGGGCATTCAGAAAGTTCCAAATAGTTTTCATCCAGATTATTATTTATAACATAGACAGATGATTTTCGCCAAAAATACCATTTAGTCCATGTTTATTTCATATGCCAAATATCTGGTCATTCTGATAAAGTAAAACCCTTTTTCTGTTTTGCCATGGAAGCTAGTCTGTGAGATATGAGGATCAGGTGTCTTAATTTTCAAACAAAACTCCAACACTTTACACTGATAATCACATGCAATAAATATAAAAAATAACATGTACAGTTCTCTTGCTGACCAACATTGGTACTTGTGGCATCATATTTGCCATTATGATATAATTTTCTGGTCATAAAAATTATATTTTATTTATTTACTGAAAATGTTTGGATGTAGCTCTATAGCAATGAAATTTGCCAGAAATGAATCCATATTATTGATTTTAAAAAGTACCAAGTGATGCCATTAAATAATTTACACTAACAATGATGCACTGATAGGCAGACAAAGCAGGCATAATAATACCTACAAGACTGGTTTTCATGGCAACAAAAAAATGTTTTTACTTAATCAGAATGACCAGATATTTTTCATATAAAATGTATGTTACCTGAATTTAATTTTGTTCAAAGTCTATATAAATTATTACTGTTTATATTAAAAAATTCTCAGAACTTTCTGAACGCCCCTCATATATATCACATTAGGAATTATTGTTATCATACAATAATAGATGGTGGCTGGAACCTTTTATCTTTGACCAAAGTTATGATCCCACTGCATTTTGTGACTATGTTAACCCATTTATTTGATCATATTAATATCATGTATTCTGTTTGTACCAGAAACATATCAATTATAACATTTCGCTTTCAATAAAAGTATATCAGTTGGCTTTACACTGCAAACTTTTATTCATTCTATGCAGACCATCCAATAAAACTCACTCAACCGAGTTTATTTAATGGATTTGCAACCACATATATGTTTAATTATTAACCGCTCTTGCTCAAGTTGTCAAAATTTAATGCTTATGCTTGATAGTGCTTGATATTTATGAGATACTAAATCTATTTCTTGTTAGTGGTAATTTCAACTTTTATGACATTTAAACATCCATAAAATTACGAAGGGAAAAGCTTGAAACTTCAAAACAGACACCTTAGTTAATCATTTGATCATGTTGTGATATACTGAGGGTTTCAAAATGCTGCTTTATCTAAAAATGCATTGAAGATATTACACATTCCATCCTGAAACCATGGATTTTTGTTTTCTAAGAATTAAATATTTCATTTTGTTTAAGCACTGAATCTCTATTCAGGACCTGGTAAAGTATTTCATACATTGATTTTCAAAAATAATTTGTGAATTTCATTTAAAGATGCTGAAATGGGTTTTAATTGTCATATAATTTAATACGTGATGTCACAAATTTGTTTTGAAAATTTTGGAAAGGACAACCATTACCTGCCCGTCAATAATGCAAAAATACATGAATTTTTGGTCCAATTGAACTGATGGTGAACCATCATTTCATCAATCTTTAATCACCATTTTAATAATAACCAAGTTGAATCTATGAAAAGACGAAGTTTTTTAAATGTTTGTAAAAAAATATCCACTTACTATCAGCTGGGTCCTCATAAGTCACTTCGATTCTTGCATTATTTTCCATCATGGTATAATGTTTAATCGCTGAACAGCATGTGCATACAAACACCTGTAGCATTCCTGCACAATCTGTCTAACATTGCCTGCTGAGTTCA
Organism: Alitta virens; assembly: GCA_932294295.1. Taxonomy (NCBI): domain Eukaryota; kingdom Metazoa; phylum Annelida; class Polychaeta; order Phyllodocida; family Nereididae; genus Alitta; species Alitta virens. Next base: position 3,424,417 of record OW028579.1, on the reverse strand, counting down.
GTGGCTTATATGGGCTTTGTGCATTGCCTATTGGCATTGGCTGTTTAACTTTGGCTGATTGTATTCATGCTGCGTGTCATCTATTTCCAGCAGCCATATGATGTTATGGTTCCATTAGTGAAAAGAGCAAAAAAAAAGAGTGTTTGTTTTTGCTACATGAGCCTGGCTTAGACCGAATAACTGTGACTCATAAAACTGAAGCCATGACAATACTGACGATTAGACCACATACCTCTGGCTGGTGATCACACTGTGGTGTAATTTTATTTTTATTCAATGACAACTGTAAAACAGAAGTAGATCGCATAATGCTGATTGGCTACCACAATGCATTGACATTGATTGTTATTCAAGTAAAGCAAAGTGACAGTCTTGGACTACTTAAAAATTACCACCAAAAAAAAAAGCCATAATGATAATAGCTCGACAAACTTTATTTTCACCAGTAATGCTAAGCTCTCATAATACCTAATAGTGATGAAATGCATAATTATGCAAATATAGCCAAGAAATAAGTGCAGAGTAAGTCTGACTAGTTTTCATTAAACCTCTGACATGTCGGATTTTAGCTTTTTGACAAATGATGATGTATGGCGAACCAACAGTTCTCATAAGTTATTAAACACTGACTTGCAATGAGTATGACAGTCATGAAAAACATCAGTAGGCTATTGATTGATTATTAGAATACAAATTAGTCTTTCCATTAGCATCAGTTTCCAAACCAAGTTATTAGCAACTGTGGTACAGAGCATAAAATTTAATTCAATGCACTACAAGGCAGTATACAATACAATACAATATAATACAATAAAGCAATACAATTCAATACAACACCTGTTCTTTTCTGACAACAACCCTGAACAACATTTATTATGTGATAAAGAATATTGTGACAATTTGAACCAGTCTTCTTTCTTTGGAGCACACAATGCACTAGGCCCATAGTTTCGTCAAAAAATGTTGGGTTTCTCAGGTGATGAGGGCATAGGGGTGTCAGATATTTCCACACAAAAAAAGGAGACTATGTTTTTCTAATTTGGGATTGATTTCTAGTCAAATTTGTTTGTAATTATTTTTGTCTATATGGGAACAGCAAAACACACACATGTTTGGTGTTAAAGGCAGGGGGATTTTTTTTTATTGGATGAACGAAAAATTGGTAGTTCCTGTAATACATTAATATATCATTGAGATAGTTAACCCTGTGAAGCAATTAAGGAGGTGACAATATATATTTTGGCAGAATCAAAAATGTTTAAAAAGCTGAGCATGGCTGCTGCTGAAAATACATAGAGCCTACCCTAGTATATAATCAAAGTGTTAGGAAGTAGTTGGCCTAATAACAGAAACAGTACATGAGAAGTCTGGCATTTTAGGTAATCTAATTTTTTGTTTTCACGTTAAATTTTTTTTCTGGGGTATAGTTTTGGATTCATTGCAAACACCATTGCTTGTTAAATATCAGAACTATTGAAAAATAACACTCGCATAATAATTGTGCATGATATTCCCTTAGGAGAACATGTGCAATGCGCTGTCGACTGAAATTGCAACAAATAACGCTTAAGATTACTTTGATGTAACCGTATATGCATGTAGTTGGACAATGATTCAGACACGTAGGTTTCATATGCAATTAAATAAATATGCAATTGGAATTCTGACTTATGACTTCCCATTGTGGTACAGCTTTCACATGTAATTTCAATGTTTGATTCTATCCATTTCAATGGACACATACCACCATCCTAAATGAAACATAACATATACTGCCCTTCATCATGTCAGACAACACTTAATTATTTAAATGTCCAATATTGGAAACACTATACTAAAAAAAAGCAATGTCAGACACCATGAAAACAATCAAATATACCACTGGGCAAATACGGGTAGGACAAGAATTGGAAAATGATAATACATGTTTTATCACTCATCCAAGAGGTAATTACTATGGAACTGTATCTGAATGGGCATTGACATTGAAATGAAAAACAAATAATTTAATAATGCAGACAGCAGAACTTTTGTGGGATATTTTCTATGCATTTTCAACGAAGTGGCATGTGTCACAGGAACATTTGGCATCATATGCATTTGTTGACAATGAAGAAATGTAACAGGCAGTGTCACAAACCACACAGATACATTCGTAGATAATACGCATACATGACTTTTTAATGAAATTAGTTCAGTGATCCTGCAGCAGTGAGCCTCTATTTCTCTATTACATGTTTATGACTCTTTTTTGATGACATAAATTAACAGAACATTAGTATGTTGAGACTGTCACAACTTTTATGTCGTTTCTTATATTGGAGCTGGTTGATTTCAAGCGAACATGAAGAGCTTGCTCCCTTGTTTAGATACTGACCTGGAACTTCAGCTGATATTATGACTGGCTGACAGGGCAAAAACAATGATGAGAAGATAATGTCCCATGTTACACATTTATGCCATGTATTTTATTTGATGCTGAAACAAAACCAGGTAGCAGGAATATCCGGTTTTGCATCTGATGCAAATGACATCCAGCAGCTGAGATTTAGCCCACATGAAGAGTCCACAGACAAGGATTTGAACCCAGGATTACCGGAGGAGCTGGCCAATCATCATTCATTAACCAAAAGACTGCCAAGCTATCTCTAATGCATGTGATTCTGGCAAACAATCATTTGTGTGACTTATAGCAGAACTCATAGATTTATAACTTAAAATCCAGAGGACATCATGTGAATCCAGCATTCAAATTGGCTTATGGGCTAATAAATGGTGTCCTACTGTAAAATGCTCAGCGATCTGCATTAAATTTAACTTGGCTGCATAGAAAATAGTTTCTTAAATATCATCAAATTGTCATTATGTTTTTTCAGTTGTGGTTAATAATATGCTAGCGCGAGCAGTCAACAGAAACTGACGTGACTTACAATGTCCTACAAACATAATGCATTGCTTAAGGCCCTTCACACATAGCCGGATCAGACACGGGAGCGTCCCGTAATGAAATTTCTTTCAATCCAGGGCTGCCGGGCAAAAAAGCTGGAAATGTCAACAAACTAAATATTTGGCGGTGTCCAGGACACGATGGCAATACGGTGTCAACAAGGAGCAACACGGCCATTACACGGATGAATACGGTCGCTACACGGATATGTATGGTTGAAACACAGGGGTGCACGGAGGTGTCCAGTGCAGCAACGAGCGGGCAATGATTTTTGCCGAAAGTAACATTACCTTCCCGGATGAGTGCGGAGTGAACCGGATGTTACACGGGGCCTTCGCGAATATACCCGGTCTTTACACGATCTTAATAAGGAGTTAACCAGATTTCACACGGATGGCTCTGAAATTGGTATTTGAACTGCCTGCGGCCCACTGTCCATCATTCCGCTTTGGACTACCATACTGCAAAGGTGTTGCTGCTACTACAGAAGAATTGGATGTCTTTATCACACCAAGGGTGGAATTGGATGTAAAGTTCCTGGACATGCAAGACCAGCTACTTACTGCTGCAAAGGATATAATTCTGCAAGAAGAACAGAAACTGCAAGACGATGCTGAGAGGGCCACAACAACAAGTGACGAAGATGACTTATTACAAAATGCTGGTGCTACACAAAGAAGAAGAAGATGAAGGCAAATGTGGGTGCGACCTTGGCTTCTAAGAAGACCTCTTTATGGGCAGTATGAAAAACTGATGGCTGAATTGACTGGGTGGCTTCAAAAATTTCATGAGGATGGAGCTTGACTTATTTCTTGCCAGAGTGGGACCTAGGATTACAAAGCAGGATACCTTTTGGAGGAGGGCCCTTGAACCTTGATTATTGAAACTGACTATTACCTTGCGCTACCTGGGTACGGGCAAAAGCTACATGTCTCTGCAGTATGGATTTAGGGTAGCCTTCAATACCATTTCTATCCTGGTCATCGAAGTCTGCCAGGCCATCATAGACAAGTACTCAGCAGAAGTGATGCGTTGCATCTTCTTCAACAGCAGGTGCAGGTTCCTCTTGCACAACAGTTTTCTTGGGACCCCTCCTTTTTCCTCTCCTAGGTGGCATGGTGGTTATATTCAAAGCAACGGCAGTAGTAGCAAGGCTTTGGTGGAGTTCAGAAATCCAGAAGGTAATATCCAGAAGAAGTGGACAATAATTCAATAATTCGATGATCATCGATGAACAACGTGAGATGGAATGATGCTTCTCCCAAGACAGCGGTGCTATATATACTGAGCCATCAGTACTCACTCCGTGTCAGTCTATCTGACACCGTGTTGACACCTTGTTCACTCCGGCCTCTCCTTATTGACCTCGTGTGACACCGTGTACATAACGGGGTTATCAGGGTCACTTGTGTGAAACCGTGTTGGTCCTTGTATTCTCCGGCGTGAAAGTTTCACGCCTGGTTGATGCAGGACTTAGCTGGAGATCACACGAAGTATTCCGGAATCAATACGGAGATTCCCCGAGACAGGCAGAGTCTACTGGGAGTCTACACGGATCAACACGGATTAACACGGTTTAAATTAATCCGGTACCTTCGGCATGAAAAATTGAACCTGTTAAATTTTTCCCCCGGAGTCCCATGGCGGTCCCTGTTTTCATGTGGGGTCATTGGCGTTCAAACATTTTTGACCAAATGGTCAAGTGCAACTGGCAATTCACACAGTTGTCATTTTGATTGACAGGTGCGTGTTCAACCGTGGCAATGTTATTCTTTTAGAATCATTGGAACGTCCAATGCAGTGTGTAGGAATTTACTTTTATTTGCTGGCTCAGACGTATCACCACTGTTCTTAGTGAAGTATTTATTTGGTCTTGGTTTAAAAAAATAAATCCATAATTTATCCTATCCTAACCTATAAATCAAAAAAAATAATTTTCTTCTATTTTTTTAAGAATACTTGCTTTTCTTGCATTTTTTGGTATATACAATGTGAATAAAGTTATCATGATGATTTAACTATTCAAGTTCAGTTAAGAAAGAAAAAAAGATAGAAAGAAAGAAAGCAAGAGATAGAGATAGATAGATAAATAGATAGATAGATAGATAAATAGATAAATAGACATCATGCTTATGATGCCTTCCTAAATGATTTTAGGCCTATTAAATGCTATTTTTCTTATACATGTGAATATATTTTGATTGTATATATGTTTACCTGTGCAATATATTTTTGTTGAGTACATTTGCCGGTATAGGCCTAAAACAATAATTTCCGAATGTTGGCCCAACCCATTGATCCATTCAACAGGACAACTTATTTTTCTGATCATTGCGTTTCTCTTTGTTTTTTCTTATCAAACCCAAACATCATCACGGTTGCTTGATTAAGTATCAACAAAAGTGGCAACTCACACAACAACAGTTGCATTTGACCATTTGGTAAAAAATGTTTGAACGCCAATGCCCAGTTGATCACTTCATAACAGATGAGCACATGACACAGTCTGCATGGTTCTGATGCTTTTGTGTCTTCACATAACAGCTGGACACAAAAACCAATTTTGTATGTGTGTTATTCCCACTAGATAACCATGCCGCGACATCCAGAGAGTTCCATATGCACGTAAAAAAAAGTCAGCATCTGCTATGCTGTATGACTCATACTGTCTCGTTTGTCCACTCATTTTCAACAAACATCTTTTCAGGGCTCTATCCTCTATCCTGCCAGTATCATAATTGTAAACGTGTCGCTGTAATTATATTTCAAATATGTTAATTGTGTTGAATTCATTGATGCTGCATTACAGTAATTCAGGCATAAGTCTCATTGTTAATTCAGATTTGCCTTATAACAGTATTCCACATTTCTCAAAACGTCAAAGTTCAAATACATATTCATATTGTGGACCTGTGATATTATATAAAAAAACCAATCTCAGCTCAAGCTATTTCAAATGCATACAATGAAAATATTATACAACATTACTCCATAACTCATTTATATCAGAAGAAAAAAAAATCTTTCTCATTTTGTGTTTAAGGTAGATATATCGATTTTATTAATTTATGTAACTAATTTATGCCATATTAAAATTGTAACCCAGCTCAGTCTATTTCAAATATATACATCGAGGATACTATGCATGTAAGCTGAAAGTGTTTAAATCAGTTCGACCATGGTTCCAGTGGGCCTTGGAAGTTTGCACTCTCTCCGAGTGCCTTTTACTTGTTCCTCACCCTTGGGCAAGGCGACGCGCTTTGTTTCCAGAATAGAACTTCAACACTGTTGTATGTACACTTTTTATGGCTTAGTTGTGTCATTTATTTATTTTTTCTGCATCAGCTGGGTAGCCTAAGAGAAAATGCATCGGGCAATTCTATATAGGCCAGCTCTGCTGAAGGTACCGAGTTAAATCCCCAGCCTGGGCACTCTTCATGAGCTACAGATGGATGTCAATTGTATGAGCTGCCTTGTACTCAGTGTCCGTGCTGGGGCAAGTAAAAGTGTGGACTTCAAGTCTTACCATTTCATCATTATTTCTGCCTCCAGCAGCTGGACATATATGCTGACTGAGCTTCCTGCCTGCTAGCATTGAAATACTGAACATTCAATATGTTTGTCAAAATCATATATGAAAAGTCTAAAATAATGTAGTTTGGGCTTTTGGGGGTTTTATAGCCATAAATGATAGAGAATTACAGCAATTAGGGAAGAAAAGGTGAAAAATCCAAATTTTCCAAACCTCCACCTCTCACCTTTTACACTTGTTGTCATAAAAACGATGATGATATCTAAAACAAAAATCGCTGAATTTTTTATTTGCTACTATAGCATACATGTTTACAATGACACTCATGACATTTTAGAAAATGTAATTGTATTTATGTAGAGTCTATCAGATAGATTCATAAAAACTGGCCTCTTCTGCTAACTGTCAATAGGTTATAACTTCTATGCAATGGTGCATTGTAAAAATATAGGGGAGAGTTGCCAAAATAAGCATTATGTGGCCATTTTGGAATGTGTTTTTTTTGTGTATAATTTATTGACCCTTATAAATCACAGCACATTGTTGCAAGTATTTTGGAAATTTTTGGAGTGAGGAATATACATTTCAACAATAAAGCGTTTTCGCACTAACACTTTGAATTGAGCCCATTAGCGTTTACATATTTTAGTTGGTGTGAAAGTGCTTAATTGTTGCCATGTATATTCCTCACTTAAAAAATTTCCACAATACTTGCATTGTTGTGCCACAATTTACTTCTGGTCCAATTGTGGCAATTGTGGACCAGAAGCCAATAGTAAATATTTTCCTGAAAGTCTTCATGATTGTTCGTTTCTAAAAGATATACCCAAAATTTAATGTGAATTACTAAGTAAACCTTAAACATAATGAGGATGAAATTTAATTATTAGGAAGTGATCCAATTGTGGGAACTGTTAATCGTGATATTCAGCAAATGTTCCAACATTTTCTCTGATTCAGCATTGCATTCCAGTGTTACTCTCTAGGTTCATAATATTTTAATCTCTACATATTCTATTAGAATGCACTGGTGGCATTCTCGCTAATTAAATTTTTTTGTGCTAGCAATTTGAAAGTTTCAGGGTGAAATGATAGTGATTCAATTGAGGAAACCGGGTGGTCCAATCGAGCCCACTTTGCCTGGATTGGACTACTATTTTCTCTTTTTTGGTGCAAGTAGAAGCGATGCATTTTGGACAGCTTAAAAGACATTCCAAATCACTACTCATTGCCCTAGAAATATTGAGTTTGTCATGATCATTTCTTCTCTAGAGCCCCTCAAAGGTAAGTCGTAAAAGCCTTGCAACTACTCCTATATTACCCCCAGAAAAAAGTTCAGGTCCATATTAACAATGTTCTGCAGTCGGAAATTGGCCAGGGTCATCGAAATTGGCCACTCAAAATAAATTATCACAAACACTTTGAGCAAAAATTTAGAGTACTACATTTTCTTCGAAACGCTTGGTCCCGGGTTCGATTCCCTGTCGAGCCTCTGTTGGATGGCTGTTTCCTCCTTCGTCTCATTGCCATGGTCTCTGCCTGTCCTAATTAGCCCAACTGGTGCAGAAAAACAGGACGTAAAGCCCTTATCACACACACACACACACATAGAGTACTACATTTAAGTTGATTTAGTTTTGCTGTGATATATAACAGCCCTGTTACAAGTTTCGTTGTAAGATACTGCTAATATAACACCAAGATTAATGCCATTCTGGCTGTTATTTACAGGCATTCTCTTGCTGTTCGGTCTATATTAATATCAAAATCAAACACCTTCTTGAATGGTTTTACCTTTTGAAATTAAAAGATATATGTGGACCACCGTGTATTTTTGAACAAATTGTTTGTAGATTTTTTAAATTTTTTGAAGCTCCTGCCAAGTGCAGCAATTTATTTGTGAATTGTATGGCAATGAATTGTAAAATTAATAATCAAAGTTATTTGAAGAGAAATCTAAAGTTTATTGGATTCACATATGGTGCTTTAATACATGATATACTGTGCAAGGTGCAGCATTAGTGTAATTAGAACTTCAACTAAACCAAGCTGTGATATTAAAAATAATTGCAATATGATAAAAGAATTGATAGATGCCAGAGATGATTTTAATACTATAAACTATTTTAATTCAGATGAGATTTTGAGCCTCATCGAGTCAATTTGTACTTTTTGATTTTATAGATTTTAATGTTTTTCCATTTTAACTTTCCATCATTGTTGTTTTGATATATGTACTTTTATGAACAGTGAATAAAGATTATATATATGACAAACTGGGGCGGTTACATTGCAGGCTTTAAAGCCAATTGCAATTGAATTGAGAACAATTTATAAAATTTCAAAGGAAATTATAATTGCCATTGACTTGGTTCACAAGGTGTCATAGTCAAGTGCAATTAGTTAGAACAGTGCAAAATAGGTGTAGTTTACTTTGAAGTCTTCATCATATACATAATAACTAAGTGTTGCTGGGAGTAGTATAGGCTTCACCATGCAGACTAACGCATACAGCAGGTGGCGCTGCTGTTGTACTGTGAGGTGCTGCCACCACACATCAACACAGTCTGACATTGATGCCTCTGAAATAAGTGAAATGAGCTACCAAATTCTACAACTGGACATTAATGAAGATAAGGGAGCGGCACGTTTCTATGATGTCTACAGAGATCCGAGAGTGTCAAGCAGTTTCTTCAGTGATGGAGAGTGGGAAATCAGCGATCTACCTATATCAAAGGAGCTCCAGAAAGAAAATCCTGACACCTGTGTAATTCTAGAAGAATTGAAGGTACTCATAGGCGAGACTGGATTTCAAGAGATTTTTGGCAAGCCGTGATCCACCACAACTACCACCTTTATCAGAAGATGCTAAGACGTGTGTGCAAGCGAGAAATCACACCTGAAAGACAAACATACTTGCCTTCAATGTCTGGAGCCGATACGTTCTTGACAGTTTCAATGAATATCCAGACCTGTGCTTTCCGTGTAACCTTCTTGTTAAATACTGTGATGGTGTTCTTATGCATAGACCAGCACAAGAGAGCAAAGAACGATTTTGTGTTTCAGTGTACAATGTACCAATGTGACATTATATTTCTTTTGTAATGGTCAGTTTTATACTGTACCCTTTTTGATAATAATAAAAGAAATAAAACACCAAAAAAAAAAAGAAAACAAGAAAAGAAGGCGTGAGGAAAACACATGTTGGGGCTTGTAAACAATGACTAATCAACCGAGCAAGCGTGCTACATGGTGTCATGTGGCAGCACCAGAGATCAAACATGCCAGCATCATGAGGTTTTGTTTCAAAAGCATCAAAGGTTAGGGACTTTTCGACCCCCATACCTCAAATCAACTGTTAAGCACTGTATCGTATTTGGTTATAATAAAAGAAGGCCTGTAGACAGCACGTGCTGAGAGCTTTCATACAATGAGCATCCAAATGAGCGCACGTATTACTTTGTGTTATGTTGTGACACTAGTGCTCAAACACAATAGCATCATGAGGTGTTTTGTTTCAAAAATCACCAAAGGTCAAAAAACGTTTCTTTCCCCCTCGAAATCAAATGTTGAGAGCAGGTACATCAACAATGTACACATTCTATTGGTAAAAAAGTAAAACAAGGACCCCCATTTTTCGAGGGATTACCATTGGCCCTTGAGTTTTGGCGCAATTTTCTATCTACACCCAAAAAACAACCACTTTTTCTCAGGTGGCAAAAATGGCTAAACCTCCTGGTAAGAAAAGAAGGAATGTTTCAACCAGTAGTGATGATGACCAAAATGATAGGAAGCCATACTTTATCGAAAGAATTAATGAGAGAAGAGCCAGACGTTATGATTACGTTTAGGGCAAAATTTTATGAGAACCTCCAAGGTCAAAAATTGCTGGATGTTACAGACGACATACACAATATGTTTGAAGACATTCTCGAGAATGTGAATGCTAATCATGTCAACACTAACGACAGAACAAGACTCTCCATTAGACATGCTGGTCTTGATAGGGAGATTTTCATACACTGTCAACCCCAGCACAATATAACTGCCGACATCATCATGGAAAATGTCAAAAAAATATATATATATATATATATATGTTTTGAGCGATATTACAAGATCATGCTTCTATTGTTCTATTTCTTTGTGTTTTCTTGTTAAATTCAGAGTGGGTGCTGTTTTGCAGTCAAACCAAAGTCTGAACATAGATGAGTCTTTCATGGTGGATGTTGGTATAATGCATGATGCAGAGGCTGGGGGCGATTGCGATGGTTCAGCGCGCTGAAAAGCTATTACCAATACAGACACCACTTCGGAAGATTGTTCAATTAAGAAAAAAAGATCAATGGTTTTCATTCCCGATGTGGAAGGTGAATATCTGTGTGCAGGCAGGGCTATAGTAACATGTATGGCCAAACTGAAAAACATGAACAAAAAAGAGTACAACATGATTATTAGTCATAGAAATGTCCACAGCGCCAATCCTAAGTCTCAAAGAATGAGGGCTATTAGATTGTACCTAGACACAGGCATGTCAATGCGTAGGGCTGTACCTGTTACAGAACTCAGTAGATTTGAAAAAAAAATAAGTATACAAATTGTTGTCATTTCTGGGGACACGGGTAACACTGTGATTTACAAGGGCTTCAAGGTCATGAAAGACAAGATATTTCTTTATATGAAAGACCAACATTACCATAGTATTGTCAACATCAATGGTTTTTATGTCAACAAGAAGTTGTGTCAGCAGTGTCTCACACCATATGCCAGTAAAGTTAAACACTTGTGTAGATTTATGTGCAAAACTTGCGGGGAACAAGTGCGTATGTTTGGTGAGGACTCTTTAGCCTGCCCCGACTGTAACATGGTGTGCCGCAACGCCAAGTGCTATTTTTTACACAAGGAGACCAGGGAGTACAAAATTGGTGCAAAGAAAGGCAAAGAATGCCTATCACTTTGTGACACCTTTCACAGACGTAAAAAGTGCACAAAAATTATTGATAAGACAGAGACTTTAAATCTCATATCTGTCGCGAGTGGTTCTGCAGATGCTGTGGCGAATACGTGGTTAACGACCATCTGTGTTACTACAGAATTAAGAAACCTAAGATCACATCGAGAAGGTTCCTTTATTATGATTTTGAAACATGCCAAGATACAGTCATACAATGTGAAAATGGTTACACTTGTAAATCTCTTCCTAACTGTCCTGAATGTCACCCCAATCAACTGTGTGCAAAGTGTTGAAAATGTGTCAACTGTAAAAGGAGTTATTGCGGTTTACAGAGACATTTGCCTAACTACCTTGTCTGCCAGTCAGCATGTGACACATTGTAAAGTTCCCCCACCCACTTTTGTGTGTATTATAGTATAGCCATTTCAACCTGGAAGCATGTCATCTCATAATTACTTCTGCCAACCTCTCAATGAGCATATATACAGTTCATATATATCTATTATCATGTTAGTAAGTATTATCATGTCTGTAGGGATTTTATATTGTGAAGTCATAGTCTCCCATTTAGAAACATGACTTTGCTGGGAATTCAGACTATAATCGTATTGTTCTTGTTTAGCATATTTGACTGGGAGTTTGACTGTAATCTAGCCCTGATAGAGAGCTCTGGGATAAGGCATGTTAAGCTGATGCAGCACACAGTGTCAGACTAATTATCAGAGTTTATAGATTGCACTTCATTTGCCTCTCTCATGTTCCAGTGCATTGTGTATTTAACATTTAGCAATTCCCTTTGTAATAAATTGATTATGCAATGTTGAGCAGCAGTAAGCCCTGCTGGGAGCTTATCTCCATGTGCATTAAGCAATTAACAAAGAGTACTGCTTGGAGCTTATCTCCAGGGATTTAATTTAATTTTGTGGAATGTAAGTGTGTGTGCAGTTGTTAAGGAATGCACACTCTAAGGATTAGTTTGCAGTACATGTATCAGGATTGTTCTGTGGCTTAAGATTGCTCATCGAGAGGGGGGGTCCAATGAACCAAGGGTCAAGATGTGACCTTTGCTCATCTTGATTGTGAGCTATCTGATGGACTGCTGCCATTAGATTTTGATTGACACTCCCAACAAAGTGGGAGGTGCCATTGTTGGATGTATAATGATTGGATGTACAAAATAAATTCAGTTATTACCTGACCATTTTGTGGAAAGGAACACAGTACCATTGTCTCTGTTGAATGACTGAATAGACTAGAAGGAAAGGACTGATGCTTTAAAGACATCGTCAGCACTTCTGTGACTTGGAGTCAAGTTTGGATTAGACTGGCTAGCCCAGTGTACATGAAGCTTGGGACAGCTAAGGAAGGCAGAGCATGAGCCCCAAGACTTTATAACATGTCAGGATGGCCCTTTCAAACACGATTCGCTCTGCGAGAAAAGCGGTGACAGGTGCTCAAAGTGAGGAACACGTGACAAAGACAGTTTCACCAAACCATTGTGCACCAATGGTTTGTGGTATGGACACATGCCGTGATTTCTGTCAATGGCTGATTACACCCCAGCTTGTACAAAGGTATGGTTGTAATTGCACGCAACGCAAAAGCTTTTGACAACCATTTCATTCTCAACCACTGCGTTGAAAATGGTATATTTCCAGATGTTACTTACACAGGTTCAAAAATTATGACCATGACCATAGGTGAGGGTGTAGACTTCAGATTTATTGCCAGTTTGAACTTCTTACCCATGGCCCTAAAAAAGTTGCCACAGGCTCTCAATCTCGACCAAGAGTTAATGAAAGGGCAGTTTCCACATTTCCTTAACACAAAGGACAACTGGAACCTTGTGTCAGCCACACACCCGGCACCGCATTTGTATGGGGCAGACCACATGAGTGTTAAAGATCGAGCAGATTTCATGGCTTGGTATAGTGGGGTAAAGACTAAAGAGTTCGATTTCCAGAAGGAAATTTTAGCGTATACATGTTCAGATGTATCCATCCTGAGGGAAGCGTATATAAAATTTCGTAATCTGATAAGACGAATTACAACACATGAAGGGTCAGCAGTGCAAGGCGTTGATCCCTTTGCTCACGCCACAATTGCATCCAGTGCCATAAAGATCATTAGACAGCTGATGCTGTATGAGGAGCACGATGTTGAACTAGTTGAAGGCCTCAAAGGTCGAGGTGTTCTGAAAAGGGGCAGTTGGCTTTTTGAGGGTGAACCCATTGACACAGTAATGATAGCTGAGACAAAATTTGTCAAGTCACCCATACCACAGATACCAGCAAGGGGTTATGGGAGACACACCAATGACAGCAATAAAGCCATCGTGTGGTTGGAATGGGTGGCTCATAAAAACCAGCGGAAGATCAAACATTCCGAAATGGTGGTGAACACCGTATCCCCAGCACACGTTTTAGCGTGGATGGTTTTCATGAGGGGTCCCAAAATGTGTATGAACTTTTTGGTTGCCGTTTTCACGGGCACCACTGTATGAAAGACAGACAGAAGATCTATGATCCCCGGACAAACTCCAGTTTAGAAAGCGTGTATCAGAGAACAATGCTGAGACTTCAGCAGATCCGTAGCATGGGCTACAGCACAGTGGTTATGTGGGAATGTGAATTTGACGCCATGCTTAAATCAAACAGTAAGCTACAGGCGTTTGCCTCAAAATGTGACACTTTCAGGCCCCTGAAAATCCACGATTCGTTCTTTGGAGGACGCGTGTCACCAGTGAAGCTTTTCTATGAGGCTCTGGAAGATGAAAAGATCCGTTATCTAGAAGTGACCTCGTTATACCCCTTTATAACGCTTTCTGGGCGTTACCCACCAATCATTGTGATATTATAACAAATCATGATGATTTTGACTACACCCTCGAGAGTTACTATGGCCTGGTGAAACTGAAGGTTCTCCCAGCCCGCAAAGTACATACCAGTTCTACCCGTCCGTCGCGGCTGCAAGCTTAAGTTCCCCCTGTGTTCAAAATGTTCACGGACGGAGACCTCGCAACCCTGCAAGTGTTCAGATGCAGACAGAGCTATAACTGGTACATGGACCACTGAAGAGGTCAAGGCAGCAGTGCTGGCGGGTTACAAGGTTGTTAAAATGTATGAAATGTATCACTTCTCGGAGACCAGCATGGACGATGGTTGCCCTGGCAACATTTTTGAAGATAAGTAAAAATGTTCCTGAAGGTTAAGCAGGAGGCGTCAGGCTATCCCAACTGGGTCGTTTCAGAGGATGATGAAGACAGATACCTTGAACATTACAGAGAAAAGCAGGGTATTTCTCTGGAAAAGGACAATGTCCAATACAATGCTTCTCTGAGACTTATTTCTTAATTGTATGCAAATTCTGCTTGCGGAAAGTTTGTGCAGAGATCCAACATGGGGCAGACAATGTATGTCAAAGGCTGCGCTGATCTTGCAAAAGTGCGCAATGACCCCACAAAGAGCATTACAAATTTTCACATCATTACAGATGAATACATAGTGTTGGAATTAAAAAACGCTGACACTTTTGAGGAAGAGAGCACTGATTTTTGTGCCTAATGCGTAGTATTAAAAAAAAAAATTTTCACTATAAGAAATCACCGCTACTAATACCGACAAAGCGCTGTATTCCAAAATTGCGAATCTAAAGAGGTTTTTATTCGCCACCTGAATTATCAGAACATTTACGGTAATTGTATCTTTTTAACTAATGCGTGGTGGCGTATTTGTAAAGAATCAGGTGCAAGCTTTTGTTCAAGAATTGACCTAATTAGCCAGGTGTTTCAGAGCAAATATTGTCCATTAAAATTAGTTCTTTCCAATCGTATTAATCACATGCTTTTTGTCATTTCTTACAGAGACACAAGAGCATGAGGAAGGTTTTTTTAGAACACTGCGCCAGACCCTAGGACTTACAGATATGAATATGACTGCGGACAGGCTGATACAGGATGACGTGTGCGCCTGCTACTACATCGAGGGAGGTCGCGAAATCTTCGCCAACTGTAGCGGTAGGGCCTTGCTGAGGGACATACCAGAATTCACGGCAATAGAAATGGACTGCCTATCTACAATCGACAGACCGCTGGCCGAACGACAAACGCTCCATGACGTGCGCATCCCCTGTGACCGGGGCCGGAGGATTGTTTTTTGAAGACAGTGACCACGTTTAGGATGGCAGTGTTCTGGGCATCGCGGGCCTTTCCATCGGCATGATTGCCCTTGTAGCTGTCATTGCCACGTGCACCACGCTTCTCGTGTTCTTCAGACGTGTAAGTTCCTAAATTTTTGCATTTTCGACTTGTAAAAATTAGTTTTTATGTCATTATTAGTTTTTCATAATCCTAATGGATTTAATTATTTTGGAAAAAGTGCAGTAAGCTGGGTCCTGATTAATCTACCCCAAAATGTTATTTTAATTGTGCTAGAACTTGCAACTTGTGAAATATTTGATAAAAGTTAATTTTTAATGGCCTCCAAGTATGTGCATAAAATTTTTTATTTCTTAATACGGTTTTAAAATGTCTAGTCATACAAAGTTATGGTGCAGGATAAAATATATAAAGTGTAGAATACGTTTAAAAATTTTTTCAGATGTACGTATTATATTTGCAATCGTTTTTACAATTAACTCACTTAGCATAGACGCGTCATAAGATGGCATCGTAAAAATCGCATGTATATAATATATATGTATATATATATATATGTATGAGATAACATATCACAGTTGAACTTGGCCCTAAGATTGTATATATATATATATATATATATATATATATATATATATATATAAAATACTTTAAAAACACGTGTAGAAGGTTTGGATCAACTTCTCTTTGATATTTTTTTGTTTTAGCAAAAAATGTAACCGTTTATTATTGAAGAAGTCTTTTACACCGTTTATTTTTTTACAAAACGTTTTTTACAGTCCTGGTGGTCTGTCCGTATGTCAGTCTTTTGTGTCTTTTTGATGGACGCTTGTATATCAGCAATTTATTTATTTTTTACCACAATGTTGTTTTTGTATATAATAAGCACGAGTGCTGTGTATGGATATGTGGGGTGTATATATGGGGTATGGCGCAGAGTGTGGGGTGGGGGGTTTGGGTAATAAAATGGTGTATTTTTTATCCAAATTTTTTTAGTTTTTTTGTACATTTTATTTCTTTTTTGTTCGAGAGAAAGAGCGACGGCTGCCAGCGGCTCCATTAAATGCCGCTTGGCACGACGTGCCACGCGGTACAATACCGCCCGGGGCACAGAGTGCTGGCCGGCTCTTGAGCCGTGGCACGCCCCCCCCTAAGCAGGCGCTACACTCATTTTTTTTTTTTTTCACTGTTTTTTGCAGACGTCGCAATTAATAAAGTAAAACTTTGCAAAAAATAATATAATATAATATAATATATCTCCCTCTCACTCGGAGGGACTTTAATTACATTATTAACAAAAAACAAAACTGTATGTTCAAAAAACGTATTGCTTTCTCAGTTAATAGATAACTTTTTTTTTCGTTTTATAGCAGTGTATTTTAATTTTGAAAAAACCCAAAAATCATTTTGCAGTGAACATTTTTTGTTAACTTTTAAGATGTAGAGATAGATAATATTATGGAAACACACATTTTGAGGCTAAAACACGATACACTGTTCCTCTATTTTCGCTTATAAAAAGAAAAAAAGACATGCATAGCGCTAAAAAATGGCTAAATATTGCGTGGTGTATCTTTCGGTAACCACGCGAGGTGGTGCTAATGCGGCCTGGTTGTTCACGCGAAGGATGCTATGACGAGGATGACCAGTCCTCGCCACATAGACGTTCTGCTCTCTCTCACCCCCTATTTGAAACCAGACCACCTGTTTTGAAAGCACTAAACTACATAAAATATAAAAAAGACACTTAGACAACGGTGTGTTGGGGCACCAGTCCTCCTATGACACAGCCGTTTTTTCACCCTCAAGCTGCCGTGATGCCCTGGGCCTCTTCAGGGGCCTGGCAGGGGTAACATCCCGTAGCCGTGGACGCTTTGCTGGAGTGCTTAGAGGCGGCGGCGATGATGTTGCAGCCGGTAGAATGCTGGTGAACTGCTCAGGCACATACCCGTCGGCATCTTCAAACAGGGTGTCATCATTTTCAAAGCTGACAGGTGGCCCAGCCTTGTTCTGCAAGTTGTTGCTCTTAGGCATCGGCATGCAATGAACACAACGTGCCTGCGAAAGCGGCATCTTGTGCGTTGTGGTGCATTCTGGCAGCTCTTTCAAACCCTGCCACGTTTCTTCCAACTGCGGTAGAAACCTATTTAATTTCTCTAACTCGTACTTGCCTAGATTGATGCCCTTACGTGTTGGATGCACAGATTTAGGATTTTCATTGGTGAAAAAGTAATGACGTACATCTAGGGAGCTGTACGCTTTCTTGGCAACAGCGAACACGTTTTTCCCCATGTGGTGTTTTAATTCGGCCGGAATGAAGTCTCTGAATCCGTCTTCATCCGTGCCATTGTGGAGGCACTCCCCAGTCCCAGCATCGCCAAGCTCACAGTCATCGTCGTCAAACATGGTGGGGCCTGATTCATCAGCCCCCGAATTGGTGTCCGCCAGCAGTTCCTCGTCACTGTCAAAGTCTTTGCCCTGTTTTTTTTAAAAAATACATGAAAAAGTGTTAAATCGGTGCTTGAAAATTTTACCCATACATACATACATACATACATACATACATACATACATACATGCATACATGCATACATGCATACATGCATACATACGTACATACATACATACATAAATAAATGCAGACTTTTTTAATTAAATAAGTTTCTCGGAGATCTCTGCAAAACATTTATTTTAAAATAAACGACTTACTTAAAAGAGCTGTATACAAGTGCTTTTATTCAGTAAAAATAATTTAAAGTAAATGAGTTGCTTGGAAAAATCTCTCAGAGAAAAAGCAAAAATTTTTAAAAGGAAGTAATAAAAGAACACTTGAAGGGTATTGTTTCAATAAAATAGAATAATTTGAAAGTAAAACTTACATTTTTGATGACCTTGCTCAGTCCTGGTAAAGCGCAGAGGAGATCTCTGGTCTGCTGTTTATCCAAGACTACGCCTCGTTTCGTCGAAACCAACACGTATTCTTCTTCTTCCAAAACATAATTTCTCAAATGTAGCTTTACCAAACCTTTGTAACGTTGCAGCACCATGAATTTTCGCGAGCCTAGTTGGCGGAACAATAAAAATTTTCCGCAAACTAAGGTCCCCGTGTCGGTGTGAAACTCCTTCGCTTCACAGGCGTTACTTCGTGCTAACTTTGACATAATGACGACGAGTGAGCAGTGGATGCTGAGAGCGTGGGGCCCAGCAGGAAGGATGCTTGAAAGGCTGGTCAACTGGTGGAGCAGGTGCTTGTGTAATGAGCTCTTTCTACTTTTATATGACTTTCACCTTTGTTTTGTGTGAAGGGGAGGACTTTTGGACATCTCGGCCAATTACAACGCTGTTACATCGAACGCTCATTAGGGTCACCACATGCCATGAGAGGATCTATACACACGTGCTAGGGTTCTAGCCAATGGTCGACATCTGTAAGCTGTTTCCTCTACTGGACACGTCTTGACAGGCTACCATTTTGGCTAGCAACTGATTAAATCCAGTAAAAATAAAAGGAAGTTGTGTAACTAGTTTTAACACACTCGTCTTTTGTTTATCACCCTAAAAAAAAAGCTAGTTTTTCCTGTTAAGGACTTATCCAAAAACTCGTACAAAAATTTAAATTTTCACAAAGTTTATTTAATAGTTATTTTATATACATGTTTTAGTCAGATATATTTCAAGTTTTTCGTAAAAACAACATTGACAAGGCTTGCAAAACAATGAAAAGTTCAAAAGACTAATACTACTTGGTATAATTGATTAACACCATGTCTTGTCATAACAGTGAAAACAAACATTTTAGCATCTGGCATAGCTACACAGTATCATCATCATATAATACAAAGTTTGAAAAGAATTACAAAATAAAATATTGAGCAATTCAAGTTAAAAATTATAGGTAACACTTGGTTGTTTAAAACAACATTCATACATAAACAAATTCATGTACAGTCTACATCGATATGTGGTCAAATATGGTCATACGTCTAACGTAAAAATCTTTCATTTAGGCAATTAAAAATGATTAACAACGGAACAATGAAATGAGCATGTCTCTTGTGGGTTCAAAGAGCGTTTAATGGACTATAACCGTCATTTTTAAAAATAACTTTTTTTTACAAAAACCGGTTCTGCATACAATTCATATTTCGCAATCACACAATGTTCACCCAGTGCTTCTTAATATGGGCAAGGGCCTTGGACGCTGGCTTCCTCTTAATTTTTGCTACAGGTGTACCTCGCTGGTACCTTGACAAGGTACTTTTTCAGGTCCCCTGGTGTAATGCCTGGAGGCGCCATGTCACGATTTTCAACTGCACGCATTCCGGCCTCCGTAACATCATCCCTAGTCCTTTCTAGGTCTCTGCTACCCTCGCTGTCACTGGTGGCGTCCTCTGGTGTTGAATGATCATGCTGTTCATTTGTTTTCTCGCCATCATGGTGCGAATTGTCTCCTTCCTCTGCAGAACCCTGTTTCTTTTCAGCCATTTGATCGAGCATTCTTTGATAGTGTTCTCTTGGTAATACTATGTGTTCTTCGGCCATTACTTTTTAGTAAGGGCTGTGAGTTTGTCCAGAACGACACGGATCATGTATGACACAGCGTCAGGTTTTCTTACAATGGTCTGTAGTCTGACACGGTGTGCTGCTCTGTCCTCAGCTATTGCTCTAATGGCCCACCTAAGCATTTTCATGACAGCTTTATAAGACTCAGGGATCCTCAGGTTGTTGGTCAAGACAGTTTTGGCTATTTCACCTATCGCCCTTATTTGGTCCTTTTCAGCATGCTTCAAAAGTTCCTTAACCTGCTTCTTAGACAAAGATGCTACAGCTTGGAGAAATATGATATTTTCTTTGATCATGTTAATTTTTTGGGCATGTAAATAACTGTCTGATCCTGTGGAAAAATGTTAGTCTTCAATTTATAACGGTTATCAATATTTGCGGATAAATCCACAACGAGGTAACCATAATTTTGAGCTGTTGCCAGATCGTAGCTTGCCATGAAATAAGGAATCTGTGTAGGCATAGTTTGAGAAGCCAGCATTTTAATCTGAAGTGCACTTCTATTGTTTCTGAACAGGCAGATGTATTGCGAGTTTAGACCTATCTCTCTAACAGCTTTGCTAGAATGGTACATGTTTTGCAAAGTGATTATACATGAGATGTGGCAATGGTGGCAGAGAACACAAACATTGTCTTCTAGACTGGTCATTTTGTCGTCCAACACCAAAAGGGTTTCACCTTTGGTGTCCTGCCATATTTGCATCAGTTCATCTTTTGTAGGTATATCAGTCCTAAATTCAATCAGATCACCTAGAGTTGACTCCAGTTCTTCATACTTATCTTGCCATATGGTAAAATAATATATGATTTTGTTCACCTGTGGTTTGAACATTTCCTCATGATGTAGCAAGAGGTTTTTCACAAAAAAGGTCTTTCCAGCCTGGCTTGAACCTGTGATAAGTATGTTTTTAGGCAGTTCAAACTGTGTCAAAGACCCCTGGACACTTGTCATGGTGTTAACAGCTTTACTGATGACTTTGGAATGATCAAATTTCAAATACTGCATGGTTTTTTTCTATCTTCAGGGCAACCGGGAACTTTGCAAAAATTATAAGGGTTGTAGGTCTTGTCAGCTGCTTGTCAAATTTTATTGACACTCTCATGTTACCGCTTCTTTTCAGTGGTATGACATCATCATTTGACCCTGAGCTTGATGGTTCAGAGAAAAACCTGTAAAGACAATAGCCTCCTGGATAGTCCTCTCTCGTTACAGGTATGGCATAACCATACCCATCAATACCGCACAGTGTTTTGTAAGCGTCCATGTACTGACTGTTTGCATTATCAGCAGACGATGTAACATACCTAGGTTGTATGGGCCCTTGGGAGAGGTCTTGACCATCAACAGTGACCTGTATGAAGTTCAGACAGCTGTGCTCAAACAGGAAGGGGTTCTCCCCCAAGGTGCCATGGTTTGCAGAGTCTGACACCAGTCCATACACCATTTCAGCAGGAACCCTGCCATTAAAAGGGTCATTGAACTCTCCCGAGAACACCCCCTTGGCCAGAGTGAATTTTTTTACTTCAGTTTTAATGTACGGGAAAATTGTTGATCTTGTTTGCAACAGTTCGGCATGAGCCACAGAAATGATAGGATCAACATCAACCATTGCAACGTCCAATGACGCCTTGGTTATGAGAACTTTGAATTTTCCAGGTGTGTTGTTTGAGGCCAGGAGACAGAACTCTGGAGTGCTAGGATACAGGGTTAAACTCAGGGGTACACCATTAGGAATAAAGCGACTCAGTTCTAGGATGTCACTGTATAGGTGTCCACACATGTTCACTTCTTTTGAATGTAGAAAATACTTAGCTCTTGTTTTCATACCTAAATTGTCTGATGTTTGCCAATTAGGGTCCCCTAGTTCACCTCCCGTGTCCTTGTAGTACATGGCCATTTTTCATGTCTTCACCGGTATATAGCAAAGCCTTCATGTACGACAGATAGGGGTAGGACTGGTCTGAATGAGTCAGAATTTTGTTCTGTAGGGCCACATCAACTCTGCTGAACATGGAATGCATAAAGTTATTAACAACTGAAACGGCTGCAGCTATTTTCCCATCGTCTGCATTTCCACTTTCTTAGCACCTGCTCCTGCACCTGCACCTGCTCCTGCTCCTGCACCTGCCACTGCACTGGCACCAGCACCTGCACCAGAACCGGCACCTGCACCATCATCCTCGTCACTATCAGATTCATCTGAGCTAGCACCAGGCGAAAATTCTGGGGGTTTAATGATCTCGCCATTGCGCCCCACTATCTTGCACGTAATGTTCAACCTTGTACCCCAACATTTTGCAATGGCTTCTCAAAAATAGCCAGCTCCTCTGAATAACCAACATATGAATCTGACAAAACAGCCTGTGTCATGTTGAGAAAATTTTAAAAAGGAAAAATATATTTTATGAAAGAGCACCAGTTCTCTAGTCTTCAAAAACGTCCTTGACCCTCCTAATCTTAGACTTTGTAACAGCCGTCGCACTCTTGCTGTTCCTTGAACTGTCTGCATGCTGTGTGTTGGTCCGTCTCTTGCGACGTCCCAGAGCTGAATGAACACTTAGTGACCTCGACTTCATCCCTGACCGTCTCGGAAAGCGCCCGCCTCCTCTCGGCCTCATTTGGGTCAATAATTTCTAATTTGGTAACCCTTTCACCATTTTTAGTTGTACCACTGTCCTTGCGGGTGTTAACAAGTATGAGATGCCCCTTGCCTGTCCTCGCTTTCTTGAAAACTGTACAGTTAACACACGTGTTGAACACCAGCGGTCTGTCATTTCCCTCTGCTTGTTTCTTAAAGTGTTCCAGGAAAGCCTTGTAGTCACCACCCCCCTTGGTAGAATAGTACTGTGTGTTGTAAGCCATGACGAAAAGTTTTAGATATCTTCTTGTCGCAAATGTAATGTGCACGACACGTGTCCAGGTGCGAGTGACGAGGTGCCCCCCTGACTGTCAGTTAAATAGATGTCAACTGTGTCGAGGATGTCCACTGTCAGAGGAACATAGCGCGGGGTGTCAAAGGTCACAGGTGTGACTACTTGAAGTTCATAGTCGTGTATTCTGTTGAGGATGGGTTGCAAAGTAGTGTTAACAATGCCGGGTTCACATGTGCTACTGTTAATGGTGATGTAATCTGTGCTATAGCCATCTTTAAGAACAGGTAGATCAATGTCAAGAATGGCAAGATACCACCTTGACATTGGCGATAGATGAAGTGGTTTGGGTAGCCTAACTCTGAAGGCATCTGCGCTGTTGTCAAGTCATCACTCTGCTGGCTGGAAATGTAGATATACATTGTTTGTCACACCTTTCCTGTGTATTTTTTTATGTTGAGTGTCGGTATGTATGTGTTGAATTTATCTGAATATCCGTACCAGTTCACAAGACTGAAGTTTTTGCCTCGCACTGTCTTTGTTGACAGAACCTTGTTGATTTTATACTCTATGTCTTCTGCGTCTTTTAAAGGAACTTTCTGAAGCTCCTGTAGGTACAATGACCCTCTGATGATGTCCCCCAACAGGTCCTGCACCTTGTAACGTGGCCGATGTGACGGTATCCTATTGCAGACTTTGAAAATTTCCTGGGGTTTATCTCTTTTGTCTTTGATGTATTCCAGGTATCCTCTTTTGAAAGGCGTTTGAGCATGACTTAACCTGACCAGATCACCGATTTCAAATGAGAAATTGACTTGTTGTTTGGCCCTTTTATTAAGGATAGGCACATACACGTTTTCATAGAGCGCCCTGGAATTCTCTTTGTTAACGGTCGCTGGTGGCATGTGAATTGATCCATGTGTGGTATTATTGTATGAGTGTGCTATATCATCTATTATATCGATAAAGTTAAATGTCTGGTTCTCATAAAAGTATTTGTAGAGACGGTTTTCAATTGTGCGGTTAACTCTTTTGGTATATGAGGCTTTGTGGACACCATAGGCTATAGTATATGCAACGCCGTAACTTTGAAGCAATTCTTGAAAAGGGGCCCCTAAAAACTCCTTCCCTTGGTCTGTCCTGAGCGTTTCAGGGTGTCGTCCTTCACTGAAAATTTCCTTGCAAGCATTTGCTGTTTCTACTGATGTTTTTGTCTTGAGTGGTCTTAGCCACAAAAAATCTTGAAAACAGGTCAATACATACAAGTAGATATTTGAAACCTCTGTTGTACTTTGCCAGGTCAGTCATTTGCACCAAGTCAGCATTCCACTGCATCTCTATGTAATCAACAACTATTGCCTCCGTAGGAAACTTGCTGGGTGGTGTAGAATGAATGGTGTGAGTTGTCTGGTGATTCAGCCACTCTTTCACAGTGTTGTAGTCGATTTCCTGGGGTTTATCTCTTTTGTCTTTGATGTATTGCCAGAGTTTTGCTACTCCGTAGAAACTGGCAGGGCTACCGGGTTTGTAGTAAATGTCAGACAAGTACTTGTCAATGGCTGGGCGTTCACCCATTCTGTATTCTTCAAGCACCTGGATTTTCAGGTGATTGGTACCTTGTGACAACGTTTTTTGCTGCAGATTTCAACTTGGGACTTGGGAGCACTGCCCCCAGGCTTGTCGACAACAAAAATAACCAAGTCTCTTTACTGTTGCCCAAGGAGATGTTTATGATTGCACTGATAACAATGGTGTATATGACAATCATCTGACATAAAAAGACAATCTCATTTTTTGGTATATGTTTCCCCAAAACGACCCACTTGTCAGCTGACTCTGTAGATGTATGAGAGTTCAACCGGTTGGTTGTATGCTCGTCCATTGTTGTCTTGAAAATGATGAAAGATGTGTCAGTAAGGTTACCCTTATAAGGTTTTTTATACATACGTCATGTGACATGTATGTCTAAGCATGTGTAACCATGCTTCTTGCTATTTCGACTGGTGGCTCCTTCTTGTGTTAAATTTTATGTGAAACAAGTCAAATAAAAACTCTACACAAAATGTTTTATTATGAATCGTTTATTAAAAAGTGTATAGAAAACAGTGTTTTCTCTCCAAAAATAAACAACATAGCTTAAGTTGCTACACATGGGTTTTGGATATTATAGAAATGTTTTGGATGGGTTACATTCTGGACACATCATGGCACCAAGCTGATTTTGGTGGTCCTTTCTTGAATAACATGGTACAATAGCACTGAGTTCAGGAATCACAGCCTCTATTTCACACATTTTTTCAACAATGACATTAAACTGTGACTTGGTAAGAGCAATCCTTTCATCAACTGTTAAAGCGTGCACATTTTCATATATTTCTTCATACTTGGCGAATTGTATATTTTCTGATGTTGACAAGGTTTCAATAAAACCGTTGGCTCCAAGGTGAAAATAGTAGTCTGTTCCAACATTGTTTCTTATGATATCAGCCGCCTGTACAAGTATCGTATGGTGCCAGGAAGTGCACCCTACGACCTACAGCAATTAATAATATATATAATGTATTTGACCACTTGTACTTGACCCAATTATGACAATTATTTAATGTTTGAGTGATTCGTTTTGAGGCTCATTAATGCCAAAACGATAGTATATAGTCCTTTTGTATGTAAAATATATGTGTATGTATTTGTTCTGTAATAATTAATATGAGGATTATAATATATGTAAAGATATCTGATGTTTGTAGTTTGATGCATATGAAACTTGTGAGAATATAGGAGATATCAGACATCTCCCAATTCTTAATGTTCTTTATTGTCTTAACATATGTACTATTGTACACATACCCACTATAGGGGCTTTGCTGTAGTATTAATTTATATCTCCCATATGCAGGGAAAATGACTTGTAATGATTTACTAATCTACACTTGATAATATATAACAAATTTGAATAGATTGTAGTAGAATTACTAGTTAACATGTTGGAATATGAGCACACATTCTTTGGTCAGTGATTCACAGAGGGTAAATTTAGAACAGAACCAAACCTAAATCACAGCAGCTGCATGGAGCAAGCTCTGCTCCTGCAGGCCCACCTCTAGCACAAAGTTGGAGGGGGGGGGAACCGGTAGTGAGTATATAATCAAGGTAAGGGGCTGGGGTTAGTTAGACAGAGACAGAGACAGAGACCGAGAGAGAGAGCATTGAGAGGGATCCAAAGAGAGATTGAGAGTAGAGCAGCCAGCTGGAAGGAGCTGTGCTATCAAATTGGAAGAGAGAGATTAAAATAGATATAGAAGTTAAATCATCAGAATAGATTTGTCAGGTTATACGACAAGTGTATGACCAAGGAATGATGTGCACATTGGGTTAAGGTATGTGAATTTGCTTTTGTTTATTAAGTGTAATCATATGTTTTTTAATTGCTATGTCTTACAATTGTGTGAACTTTAAATAGATTAAAGGTTTGAAATTTACTTCACCTAGTATTCTAGTTAATGACTGTAATCAGAATCTAGTGACCTTTAATGGAAAGACTAGAAAAATTTCTGAAAAACACAAAAGATCAAACCAGACTTAACAATTACATACTGAGTTGAAACCTATCTGAATTGAATCTGATGCTAAATCAGCAGTATATATATACAGATAAATAAAAGAAAGAATTTCTGACAGATTAGGCTTTTGGCCGCGCTCAGAATTTTCATACTTTTGATAAGACTACGGTCGCCTAATTTAAGATCCCGGATTTGGACTAATTAGTTTAAAGAGCTATTAGTGCCAATCAATACAAGCATGTTGTACCTCTGTAAAGGTAGAGTATAGCTGTCGCACTGATCTTGGGCATCATCCTGCTGTGGACAGTGAAAATACATTATTTGAAATATATACTTGTAGCTCTATATGTGAAATTAATCAAATTTGTTAATTAGGAATATACACATACCTGCATATCTCTGATGTTAATTGTCACCTCACCATCCTTAACAAGCACTTTCAGGAAGACATCACCACCAAGGTGTACTGAAAACCTTTCACCATATGACAGTTTGGGGATCGTACTAGCCACAGCCTTGTAGTCCTTCTGTATGATGTGAAAAAGACGTGCAATCCCTCTGGTGTTGTTCTGTTGTATCAGCATTTCCACTAACTCAAACGCTTGGTCATCTGGTTTTTCCATATATAACAGTGTTAGATACGCTGTCATGTTGAGAAGTTTTTCATTTTTCAAGTGTCGTGCTACAACCATACCGTCTATTGTGGTACTAATCACAGCTGCATACTTTGTTAGAATATCCATGGTTGAAATGATGTGCTGTGTGCAATGTTTTCCTAGTGTCTATGGGTGTTAACTCTTAGCATCACTGTATATAAGATGTGCTGTTGTAACATTTGCACTCTTGCTATAATTGGTTAACATTGTGTAAACACATCACCATTGGTCCCTTTGAATGTATTTATTTAACATGTCCTAATTGGTTTAAAAAATTAAGGAGGGAAATTCTTAAAGAATTTAAAGGTTAGTTTATAATCCATACATGTAAACACGCCATTGTGGGTGATAATCATGGATTTTGGAAAAAATTATCCGAAAAATCATATAAGCAGTCATCAATATTGCTTGAGACGTAATCATGCCATCTGAAAAGGGTGTAATGACCATCAACGGTACACTTGACACAACCGGTTTGATGTGTTCATCCCCATCTTCATTATGATCATAGTCCTCATAATCATCCTTAACCTTTCTGTCTCTCTTAGGGTAATCCTTGGTAGAATCTTCATCTTCTTCGGAAGATGATGACTGTGCACTTGCATTAGTATTAAAACAAAACTCATGACATCTTTGATGACTGGTTCTCGACATAGGAATCTAACGCTGTATAGTGCTTCTTTGAAACGCTGGTCACAATCCTCAAATTCCTTAAAATTGACTTTACACTGGTCTAGCGATGTAAATTTATCTGAACTTTCATGGAGAATGAAATGGTGAACTTCTCCTTCTTTGCACTCCTTATTTCCACCAAGAAGCCATCTGAAAACTGTACCCATTGTGTTGTCTGTAGAGCATCTGTTTGTAGTACTGAGCCCTTTCAAGACAGAATGGTTATACACTTGTAGCGCGAACAACACCTCCGTTTTCATTGGTCCTTAGTACAACAAGCTATATTCATATCCAACACTCATTGGTTCTTTCAAATTCACTGTTCTAAGACAGCTATGCATGTATCCTTGTTTATTACAACACTTTGCCTGACTGGTGTGTGGTGGCAGCACCTCACAGTACAACAGTAGCGCCACCTGCTGCGTTAGTCTGCATGGTGAAGCCTATACTACTGCTGGGCAAAATCCAATAGCTGCCAGGCAAATCAATGTAGTGCTAAGATTATGTAGAAATCTGGACTATTCAACTAAAATGAAAATATATGAATCATTTATATTATACAATTTTCTGTATTGCTCAACCGTTTAAAACTCTTTTAATATAACTAATGACAGAAAAATAACTGAATGAACGAGCACTTAGACTTTTATGTAATGATTTTCAATCATCTTATTGTGTTGTAGTGATTTGTTCATTCATTGAGGGTTGTTTCTCGCTTCTGTGATGCGGTCTGGGTGGACCTGTTGACCGCCGGAAGTCAGGATGTGTTCCTTACAGTGTCATGGAATAAGGAAACATGCACCAGAACCAGTTCAAGTCTTTCTTGCATCACATCATCATACATCCATTTCAGACCACCTCGTACTCTGCTATTAGCTCTCTGCTATGAGCTCTTTCCCCCTTCTGATTCACGCTGTTTATTTCATCTTATTTATATGAACCAAAATGTAATTGTAACTATTCTGGGTTATTTGAGGGGATTCCGCGTTGTAGTCAACTAAGTAAATACGACGTTGCGCTCAATAGCTTTCTTTTTCCTTTTCCCTGGTGCCCATCTACTGAACTATACTGCTTTGCACATGCCTAGTGCTCTTTCACTGAACTAGACAATCTTGCACAGTCACAGTGTTTATGCACTGAACTAAACTGTCCTGCACAGTCCTAGTGTTCTTTCAATGAACTAAACCCAACTAACTGGCTTGCCCAGTTATTTCATGACAGACAATCTTGCTAGTGACATGACTATGCCACATTATAGGAATATTCTAAAAGAGGGTTAAGTGCAGTATAGCGGACCCAAATTTATGCCCATATTTGACATCCATAAAATATGAAAATAATCAGTATTTTTTACGAAATTTCATTGTTGCACACAATATGAATAACACATGTGTAGATTGGGGGGGTTTTGGGGCAGTTGCCCCCAAGAAACAGAAAAAAAAGAAGTAATAAACGACGTTCTTGCCTTGAAAATGATCACTGCCGCCGTTTATTTGTGACGTCACATATTGAATTCAAGCATTTGACGTCATAGGCCAGGCATCGTGGCTTATAAATATGGTCATAAATTTGGGGCAATTTTTTCAAATGTTATATGTCTGTCGTAAACATGCACTGGTTGAACAAGTATTCAAAATTCTTAATGGTATTTCACTTCCAGTAGAAACCTCCTTCTATAAAGACAATGTACTCCATACAGTATGCGAGATGATTTCAAATTAAAGAAAACTAAGTACAATACTATTCAATATGGTTTAAAATCTCTCTCTTATCAGGGTGCTTATCTTTGGAATTCTCTTCCTGTAACTGTCAAACATGCAAAAGATTTCCCAGAATTCCAAAGGTCTCTTTCTCAATGTTATGTACTCAATGAATGTCAATGTGGATCATGTTTGCTATGTCATATTATAATATTTAGTTAGCATACAATTCACTTTAGTAATTATTATAGTTACGTGTATTTTATAATGTAAATTACTTATATTCACTTCTCATTTGTATATCACTCATCGTTTTTTCATTGTTTCTTTTGTGTCATTTGTCAGCAAGAAGCTTTGCAGCTTGTGTTATTTGTTTTATTGTATAACCCCGACTTTAAATACAGTTTTATCTTATCTTATCTTATCTTAGTTGGACATTTTTATGGTGACCTTGGGGTGAGTTAACACCTTATGTGGGATAAGCTCAATATTGAGGCCATCTTACTATAAAGACCACCTTATAAATAAGGCTACCAAATTGTCAATCCATTTTTGTTTTTGCCAGTACTACTAAGGGTACCATGCTGACCCTTGAATGGCAAGCATAAAGCTGGATTGTCACTCAAAATGACAA
This sequence comes from Alitta virens, assembly GCA_932294295.1. Taxonomy (NCBI): domain Eukaryota; kingdom Metazoa; phylum Annelida; class Polychaeta; order Phyllodocida; family Nereididae; genus Alitta; species Alitta virens. Next base: position 3,394,172 of record OW028579.1, on the reverse strand, counting down.
TGGCCAAAATCTATAGCATTCACTTCATTGTCTTCTTAATACTGATTACCTACCTTCCAGAGCCTTGCTGGGTTCACTATCTCTCTATAACATAAATAAACTTCACCTAGAAATAAATTTTCATGCCATCTAAAATCCAATATGTAAACAAACCAAGTGATAATGTTGCAATACTCAAAAAAAGGGTGATGATCCAATGTTTTGGCCTTGATTTCTTTCAATGTGTCATTTATTTTTTAATATTTAAGGCCTGATAGATTTATTAGCTTACACATATTTAGTGTGCCTTTATCAAATGAAGTGATTTTCAATCATTTGATGAAGTTTTAGAAAATAGTAATTTTGACAAACGGTGGAGCTTTAAGGTTCTTTGGTATTTCACCATGACAGTTAAGTGACCTTTTTATGACATTCATTGACCTTCGTCACTGCACGATCCTCCAGAACTTCTATTAGGATGGTGTGGGTTGTGAGTTGTATCATAACATGGAATGCTTGATTCTGAACTGGAGATATAAAAATAGCATGCAATGCCTGTAGAGCCCTCAGTGTGAAAATAGCATTTTTTTTGCAAAAGTATCAATAGGTGTAAATAAAGTGGACAATCAAGAAACAGAACCAATAGCAACTAATAATATCAAGCAATAAGAACAAATAGGAACTGTCGCAAAATAAAACTGAATTTTGGGGGAAATGAAGTGAGTCAAAAGCAGTTGCAAAAACACCAAATAATCACTATAACTGGCTGAAACCAACAGACAACGAAAGGAACAGAATAGCAGGCACTCAGAATGGAATAGCAGAACTTCTGACAAAATAGCACAGAATAGCACTGTGTGTCTAGGCAAGCTGTCAAAACACCAGATCAGACAAAAATTTCAGAAATAATGAAAATGCTAGCAAAACACTAGGGAAACAGAAAAGACTGCAAATTAATGTTGCCTACAGAGTGACACAAAAATTTGCCACAAGTTAACTGCCTAAACAAAGCAGACTTACAGACTCAGGTGTTCAATAGAGTTCAATACAAAAAGTGAAAACAAGCAAAAATGCAGATTGACAACACTTGAAATTGACAGGTAATAAACTACAGACATGGATTAAAAGAATACAACAGAATACACACCACTGCTACCTGAATAAGACCAAAATTAATATAAGCAGTGACAGGCTAGACAATAAAAAAAAAACACCCTGTTCTCAGCTGAGCGATAATACAGGCCAAAAAAAAACAGTCACAACACGAGCAAAAAATTGGAACTTATTTTAAAGGTATTTCTAGCTCCTACAAGCAATATTATGAGTTGCCAAGCTGTTATATTGTGGCTATCCATGCAAATTTAGCTGCCCTCCAAGCACATGTTGGTAATCATGCTAAATTTGCATGGATATCCACAATATAACAGCTTGGCAACTGTGAGATTTAACGATAATATAACATTTGGAGGATGTTATATTATCGTTATATCTCACTAGAGGGCGGGCTCATTCTTGCCATGCATGCCACTTAGCAAGATTTAACGACTGAAACATTTTGGAAATTGGCACTTGTGTGGTGGCAAAATGGTCAATAACAGCCAAGAACACACGTAAGATGAAGGAATGGGTCAGCGATTGTGGGGGACAGCCTGATGCAGAATAACCCAAAGTTGAGCAGGGCTAGGCCACGCATCTAGTGAGGAATTGTTTGGAAAAGTTGGGCTGTCTGGTAAATGTGTAAGCCAAACTTAAATTGGCTCCACATCTGAAAATGACCCTTACAATGTGTAGAAACATTCTTGAAATGTTCTTGCTTTCATCATAAAATGCATAATACTTTCATATGCTTTAAATCAAATGCCCCACTATATGTTAAGTACAAGTCTGTGGCACTTTCAGTTATTGAGTTATTATCATTTTTAATTGGAGAAAAAAGTGATCTTTGACCTTGTGAAATGGGTCAATGTCACTCATACATATATGTATATTGTTGAAATATTTTGATCTTAAGTGGCTTTCAAGGATAGTGATAGATGAAGCCCAATATTGACTTGCAGGCTTTAAATGACAGGTTCAACTTTAAATATCTTTGAATTTAGCAGAACAATGAAAAGTGTCAATTATCAACACTTTTTTAGGGTTACATTCTTTGGTTAAGAATTGGCAAATACATAACATGGAATCAATGCAAAGAATATTACAAAAACAATTAGTATAATTGCCCAATTGAAAAGATTTTTACCAAGTGGTGTATTGTTGGATATCAACAATTCACTGAATTATTTTCATCCCAATATCTAATTTTTTAAATGTATCAAAAGCGGAGATTTGGCAATAATATGATAATGCCCAGAGCATATTAACCAAGGCAATGTTTACAGGACAGCAGTGCAGTGTCAAATGAAAACAAATTAGCGTGGCGCCGTTATACAGCACAGGCGCGGACGTCATTGGCAGCTCAACAGAATCTGCTAGGTCCACAGTAGTGTCCGAGTCTTGCACTGCAAAGATCTGGATTTCTGAAGTGGCAGGACACATTCCAACCAAAAATCTATGATTTTTGATAAACAAGAAATATATTGCAATGTAGCAAAAATTGAGATCTCTTTTGATTGTGACAATGTACCTATCTGACAGTAATTGCAGAAAGAGTAAAATGCAATAGCTCAATAACTAGACATACCTTTGAAATAAGTTTTATGTGTGTTGACATTCCAATTTTTTTGCTCGTGTTGTCACTGTTTTTTTTAGGCTTGTATTATCGCTCAGCTGAGAACAGGGTGTGTTTTTTTAATTGTCTAGCCTGTCACTGCTTATATTTATTTTGGTCTTATTCATGTAGCAGTGGTGTGTATTTTGTTGTATTATTTTAATCCATGTCTGTAGTTTATTTCTTGTCAATTTCAAGTGTTGTCAATCTGTATTTTAGCTCGTATTGGACTCTGCTGAACACCTCCATTCTTTTAGCAGTCTAGTTTGTTTTGCCAGTTAAATTGTGTCAAATTTCGTGTCACTCTGTAGGCAACATTAATTTACAGTCTTTTCTGTTTCCCTACTGTTTTCTAGCATTTTCACTGCTTATTTCTGCAATTTGTGTCTGTTCTGGTGTTTTGACATTTGTTTGACAGCTTGCCTAGACACACAGTGCTATTCTGTGCTATTTTGTCAGAAGTCCTGCAACTTCAATGACATGTCTATTAATTGTCATATAATGAGATATAATTATATGTTGCTATTCTATACATATAGACTTTAGATATCATTATAATTTATAGTTTATACAAATGGTTGATATTGTGTTTCAATTGGTTGCAGATTTACCATATCTTTATGATTTGCGTTGAATAAAGTGGAGTTTAAAAGTACTATCAAGTCAAGCAGAGGTTTTTAAAAAGATTCTTGCCCAAGTAGTCCAATCCAGGCAAATTGGGCTCAATTGGACCACCCGGTTTCCTCAATTGAACCACTATCATTTCACCCTGAAACTTTCACATCGCTAGAACAAAAAGATTTAATTAGCGAGATTGCCACTAGTGCATTCTAATAGATATGTAAAGATTAAAAATATATAAACCTAGAGAGACACACTGGAATCCAATGCTGAATCAGAGAAAATGTTGGAACATTTGCTGAATATCACGATTAACAGTTCCCACAATTGGATCACTTCCTAATAATTAAATTTCATCCTCATTATGTTAAGGGTTTACTTAGTAATTCACACAGATTCCATTAAATTGTGGGTATATCTTTTAGAAACGAACAATTATCATCATAATGAAGACTTTCAGGAAAATAATTACTATTGGCTTCTGGCCCAATTGTGGCAATTTCCACGATTGGACCAGTAAAATTGCCTCAATTGGACCAGAAGCAAATTGTGGCACATTGTTGCAAGTATTTTGGAAATTATTTAAGTGAGGAATATACATGGCAACAATAAGGCACTTTCGCACCATCCAAAATATGTAAACGCTAGTGGGCTCAATTCAAAGTGTTAGTGCGAAAATGCTTTATTGTTGCAATGTATATTCCTCACTCCAAAAATTTCCAAAATACTTGCAACAATGTGACATAATTTATAAGGGTCAATCAATTATGCACAAAAACAAAACATTCCAAAAGGGCCACATAATGCAGTTGTGCCATTATCCTGGCAACTCTCCCCTATATTTTTGCAATGCACCATTGTATAGAAGTTATAACCAATTGACAGTTTGCAGAAGAGGCCAGTTTTTATGAATCTATCTAATAGACTCTACATAGATACAATTTATTTTTTCTAAAATGTCATGAATGTCATTGTTAACATGAATACTATAGTAGCAAACAACAAAATTCAGCACTTTTTTGTTGTTAGATATGATCATCGTTTTTATGAAGAAAAAAATTAGTAAGAAGTAGAAAAGTTGCTGTAATTCTATTTCATTTACCATTATATAACCCTCAAAAGCCCAAACTACATTATTTTAGACTTTTCTTATATGATTTTGACAAACATATTGAATTTTCAGTATCTAAATGCTAGCGGGCAGGAAGCCCAGTCAGCATATATGTCCAGCTGCTGAAGGCAGACATAATGATGAGATGGTAATACTTGAAGTCCACACTTTTACTTGCCCCAGCACAGACACCAAGTACAAGGTGTCTCATACAATTGACATCCCTCTGTAGCTCATGAAGAGTGCTCAGGCTGGGGATTGGACTCGGTACCTTCAGCAGGGCTGGCCTATATTGAATTGCCTGATGCATTTTCTCTTAGGCCACTCAGCTGATGTAGGTGCAGTAGAGTTCTGCTCTGGATGTAAACACTTTCAGTTTACATGCACAGTATCCTCGATGTATATATTTGAAATAGACTGAGCTGGGTTACAATTTCAATATGGCATAAATTAATTACATAAATTAAAACAATCGATAAATATATACCTTAAACACAAAATGAGAAAGACTTGTTTTCTTCTGATATAAATGAGTTGTGGAATAATGTTCCTGTAGGTATAATATTTTCATTGTATGCATTTGAAATAGCTTGAGCTGAGCTTGGTTTTTAATATAATATCACACGTCTACAATATGAATATGTATTTGACATTTGACGTTTTGAGAAATGTAGAATACTGTTATAAGGCTAATCTGAATTAACAATGAGACTTATGCCTGAATTACTGTAATGCAGCATCAAGGAATTCAACACAATTAACATATTTGAAATATAATTACAGCGACACATTTACAATTATGATACTGGCAGGATAGAGGATAGAGCCCTGAAAAGATGTTTGTTGAAAATGATGGGACAAACATGATAGTATGAGTCATACAGCATAGCATGGCATGGTTATTGTCTAGTGGGAATAACGCACCTACAAAATTGGTTTTTGTGTCCAACTGTTATATGAAGACACAAAAGCATCAGAACCAAGCAGACAGTTTCATCTGTTCATCTGTTATGAAGTGACCAACTGGGCATTGACCCCAAATGAGTAAGATCCCGAAACAACAATGGAAATTGCTGAAGGCAGAGCTAGCCAAATGCCCAAGGGAACATTTTGACATTGCAGCAGGAGAGTCACTCTCTGGTGCGAGGGCAACATTCTGCTCACACCAGGACCACTACACTACACAAGCAATTAAACTTGGCACCCAAGGGTCACTGGAAATTTAATGTGAACAATGCCCATGGGGTGGGGGCCTAGCTCAGTGACGGCAGCATGCTTGGCTTCCAACCACTGGGTCCCGAGTTCAATTCCCTGTCGAGCCTAACTTGGATGGCTGTTTCATCCTTCATCTCATTACCATGGTAAAGCCCTAATCAACCCACCATGAGCAATGCCCATACTTATACATGCAGTTAGTTTCATAGAATATGGTTGACTCTAGAAAACAGTAGCAATCTATTCCTGGCTGTAGCTATAACTGGCTAAAGCCAGCCACTTCTGTCCCCTGTAAGCTTATATATATATAGTCGGCTTACACCTACCACCACTGAAAAAATATAAACTTTTGGTAGATAACTGTACATGTGTAACACAACCAGCCATCTTTGAAGAATTATCGTCAATTCAAATTCTTTGAGAAGCAATCAAGAGTGTTCATGAAGATTATATTTTCTGAGTAAGTAATGTATTACATTTGTAGGACATTGTAAGTCACGTCAGTTTCTGTTGACTACTCGCGCTAGCATATTATTAACCACAACTGAAAAACATGATGACACTTTGATGATATTTAAGAAACAATTTTCTTTGGAAGTTAAATTTAATGTAGATCACTGAGCATTTTACAGTAGGACCCCATTTATTAGCCAATTTGAATGCTGGATTCACATGGTGTCCTCTGGAGTTTAAGTTATAAATCTATGAGTTCTGCTATAAATCACACAAATGATTGTTTGCCAGAATCACATGCATTAGAGATAGCTTGGCAGTCTTTTGGTTAATGAATGATGATTGGCCAGCTCCTCCGGTAATCCTGGGTTCAAATCCTTGTCTGTGGACTCTTCATGTGGGCTAAATCTCAGCTGCTGGATGTCATTTGCATCAGATGCAAAACCGGATATTCCTGCTACCTGGTTTTGTTTCAGCATCAAATAAAATACATGGCATAAATATGTAACATGGGACATTATCTTCTCATCATTGTTTTTGCCCTGTCAGCCAGTCATAATATCAGCTGAAGTTCCAGGTCAGTATCAATGAGGCACTATATCATCAATTATAAACAAGGGAGTAAGCTCTTCATGTTTGCTTGAAATCAATCAGCTCCAATATAAGTAACGTCATAAAAGTTGTGACAGTCTCAACATACTAATGTTCTGTTAATTTATGTCATCAAAAAAGAGTCATAAACATGTAATAGAGAAATAGAGGCTCACTGCTGCAGGATCACTGAACTAATTACATTAAAAAGTCATGTATATGTATTATCTATGAATGTATCTGTGTGGTTTGTAACACTGCCTGTTACATTTCTTCATTGTCAACAAATGCATATGATGCCAAATGTTCCTGTGACGTATGCCACTTCATTGAAAATGCATCAAAAATATCCCACAAAAGTTCTGCTGTCTGCATTATTAAATTATTTGTTTTTCATTTCAATGTCAATGCCCATTCAAATACAGTTCCATAGTAATTACCTCTTGGATGAGTGATAAAACATGTATTATCTTTTTCCAATTCTCGTCCTACCCATATTTGCCCAGTGGTATATTTGATTGTTTTCCTGGTGTCTGACATTGCTTATTTGGAGTATAGTGTTTCAAATATTGCCCATGTAAATAATTAAGTGTTGCCTGAGATGATGGAAGGCAGTATATGTTATGTTTCATTTAGGATGGTGGTATGTGTCCATTGAAATGGATAGAATCAAACATTGAAATTACATGTGAAAGCTGTACCACAATGGGAAGTCATAAGTCAGAATTCCAATTGCATATTTATTTAATTGCATATGAAACCTACATGTCTGAGTCATTGTCCAACTACATGCATGTACGGTTACATCAAAGTAATCTTACGCGTTATTTGTTGCAATTTCAGTTGACAGCGCATTGCACATGTTCTCCTAAGGTCATATCATGCACAATTATTATGCGAGTGTGTTATTTTTCAAATAGTTCTAATATTTAAAAAGCAATGGTGTTTGCAATGAATCCAAACCTATACCCCAGGAAAAAAGCTTAACGTGATAACAAAAAATTAGATTACCTAAAATGCTAGACTTCTCATGTACCATTTTAGTTATTTGGCCAACTACTTCTAACAATTTGATTATATACTAGGGTAGGCTCTATGTATTTTTGACATCAGCCATGCTCAGCTTTTTGAACATTTTTCATTCTGCCAAAATATATATTCTCACCTCCTTAATTGCTTCACAGTGTTAACTATCTCAATGATATATTAATGTATTACAGTTACTACCAATATTTCGTTCATCCAATAAAATAAAAATAACCCCTGCCTTTAACATCAAACATGTGTGTGTTTTGCTGTTCCCATATAGAGAAATATAATTACAAACAAATTTGACTAGAAATCAATCCCAAATTAGAAATATATTAGTCTCCTTTTTTTTGTGGAAATATCCGACACCCCTATGCCCTCATCACCTGAGAAACCCAACATTTTTTGATGAAACTATGGGCCTAGTGCATTGTGTGCTCCAAAGAAAGAAGACTGGTTCAAATTGTCACAATATTCTTTATCACATAATGAATGTTGTTCAGGGTTGTTGTCAGAAAAGAACAGGTGTTGTATTGAATTGTATTGCTTTATTGTATTATATTGTATTGTATTGTATACTGCCTTGTAGTGCATTGAATTTAATTTTATGCTCTGTACCACAGTTGCTAATAACTTGGTTTGGAAACTGATGCTAATGGAAAGACTAATTTGTATTCTAATAATCAATCAATAGCCTACTGATGTTTTTCATGACTGTCTTACTCATTGCAAGTCAGTGTTTAATAACTTATGAGAACTGTTGGTTTGCCATACATCATCATTTGTCAAAAGGCTAAAATCTGGCATGTCACAGGTTTAATGAAATCTAGTCAGACTTACTCTGCACATATTTCTTGGCTATATTTGCATAAATATGCATTTCATCACTTTTAGGTATTATGAGAGCTTAGCATTAATGGTGAAAATAAAGTTTGTCGAGCTATCATCATTATGGCTTTTTTTTTGGCTGGTTAGAGTTCAGCAGTCCAAGACTGCCATTTTGCATTTACTTGAATAACAATCAATGTCAATGCTTTGTGGTAGCCAATCAGCATTATGCGATCTTATTCTAATAAAAGTAAAATTACACTACAGTGCCTGAGGTATGTGGTCTAATAGTCAGTATTGTCATGGCTTCAGTTTTATGGTTTGTTTCCCGGTCGAGCCTACGTTGGATGGCTGTTTCATCCTTCGTCTCATTGCCATGGTCTCTGCCTGTCCTAATTAGCCCAACTGGTGCAGAAATACAGGATGTAAAGCCTTAATCACACACACACACACCGCTTCAGTTTTATGAGTCAGAGTTATGCGGTCTAAGCCATGCTCGTGCAGGACAACAACATTAATTCTGCCCTTTTCACTAATGGAACAATAACATCATATGGGTGTTGCAAATAGATGACACGCAGAGACATGAATACAATCAGCCAAAGTTAAACAGCCAATGCCAATAGGCAATGCACTGAGCCCAAACAAGCCAGCGGGCAATGTTAGACAGATTGTGCAAGAATGCTACGGGTGTTTGTAAGCACATGCGGTTCAGCAATTAAACATTGAACATGGTGGAAAAGAATGCAAGAATTGAAGTGACTTATGACGACCGAGCTGATGGTAAGTGGATATTTTTACAAACATTTAAAAAACTTTGTCTTTTCATAGATTCAACTTGGTTATTATTAAAATGGTGATTAAAGATTGATGAAATGATGGTTCACCATCAGTTCAATTGGACCAAAAATTCATGTATTTTTGCATTATTGAGGGGCAGGTAATGGTTGTCTTTTCCAAAATTTTCAAAACAAATTTGTGACATCACGTATTAAATTATGTGTCAATTAAAACCCTTTTCAGCATCTTTAAATGAAATTAGCAAATTATTTTTCCAAATCAATGCATGAAATACTTTACCAAGTCCTCAATAGAGATTCAGTGCTTAATCACAATAAAATATTTTAATTTTTAGCAAACAAAATCCATGGTTTCAGGATGGAATGTGTAACATCTTCAATGCATTTTTAGATAAAGCGGCATTTTGAAACCCTCAGTATATCACAACATGATCAAATGATTAACTAAGGCGTCTGTTTTGAAGTTTCAAGCTTTTTCCTTTCGTAATTTTATAAATGTCATAAAAGTTGAAATTACCACTAACAAGAGATAGGTTTAGTATCTCATGAATATCAACCAGCACTCAATAATTTACATTTATTGGGTTGCAAATCCATTAAATAAACTCGGCTGAGTGAGTTTTATTGGATGGTCTGCATAAAATGAATAACAGTTTGCAGTGTAAAGCCAACTGATATACTTTTATTGACAGCGAAATGTTATAATTGATGCATTTCTGGTACAAACAAAATACATGATATTAGTATGATAAAATAAATGGGTTAACATAGTCACAAAATTCAGTGGATCATAACTTTGGTCAAAGATAAAAGGTTCCAGCCACCATCTATTATTATATATATGAGGTACGTTCAGAAAATTCTGACAATTTTTCAATATAAACAGTTATAATTTATATAGACTTTGCACACAATTAAATTCAGGTAACATACGTTTTATATGCAAAATATCTGGTTATTCTGATTAAGTAAAAACATTTTTTTGTTGCCATAGTGCATCATTGTTAGTGTAAATTATTTAATGGCATCACTTGGTACGTTTTAAAATCAATAATATGGATTAATTTCTGGAAAATTTCATAGCTATAGAGCTACCACCAAACATTTCCAGTAAATGAATGAAATATCATTTTTATGACCAGAAAATTACATCATAATGGCAAATATGATGCCACAAGTACCGTTGGTCAGCAAGAGAACTGTACATGTTATTTTTTATATTTATTGCATGTGATTATCAGTGTAAAGTGTTGGAGTTTTGTTTGAAAATTAAGACACCTGATCCTCCTTTCTCGAAGTCTAGCTTCCATGGCAACAGAAGAAGGGTTTTACTTTATCAGAATGACCAGATATTTGGCATATGAAATAAACATAGACTATATGTTATTTTTGGCAAAAATCATCTGTCTATGTTAATAATAAAAATAAGTAGGAAAACTATTTGGAACTTTCTGAACGCCCCTCGTAAATATATATATATTTATCAAAAATATTATCATGTCACCACAGACGGAGAGCAGGTGCCCCGACCATGATTTGGATTGACTACTGAAGACTCTTGTGCATATAAGCTCATCCCCATAGTACATGATGAAATTATGAATATGATTGTTATTTAATACAGAGTTTTACAGACTATGTTACTGTAAATATGTAGGCCTCATTTAATCAAGCTCATGAAAATTAAATTATTAGTGTTGTTCATCTTTTGCAGAGAAGTGGTCCAATTTATTTCATGAATTTGCTGATGCAACAACTCTTCATGGACTGCGTTATGTTTTCATGAGGTCAACATGGTTCATCAGAAGGTAAAGATTAAGTAATTTTGTTATTGTAATTTTATATAGAATCACCAGATATAGCAAAATCTCAGTTTATTTTCATCAGAATAACTTTAAGTAGTAGTCCCTTGGTCCCATTACTGCAATGGTTTATGCTGTCCTGTCCAATTTTCCACTTCCACAGGGAACGTCTACCCTAGACTAGCAAATCATTATTTATTCAGTAATCCATGTTGAAACTTATAAAATATAATAAAAGAAACAACACAAATCAGCCGCTCGTTGCAAATGTTTTCACACGTACATTGCTATGCAGCTCAATAGAATCATTGGCTCTCATGCAGTATTAATCTACTTTTACAGAATACAGTACATATATAGCTCTTTACTTTCCTTCATGAGGAGCCCCAATTATTTGAACTAATTGGACAACTATGATCCCTTTAAATAATATAAGCTTCAATAGCTAGTATGATCTAGTGAAAAGACCATAAATCAATGGCTTCAATGGTTTTGTTTAACATATACAAATAATTTAGTTCTAGTTAAAATTCAGCAGCAAAATTTCTCATTCCATATAACTAAAATTTATCTAGGCCTATAAGTCACTCATTTGTTTCATGGTTATTTGCAAGACAGTCATAAATATACAATCCGTATATGAAAAGCTATCTGTAGCACTGTAAATCTATTTGAGTAAGATCTAGAAAGACTGACTTCACAATCGTCATTATTTTTACAAATTACACTTGTAGTTATTGATTATGACTGATAACATCCATGACACTAAGTAGTGAGATAAACAGTCTGGAAAGTGATTAATGCAGACGATCTTCGACGATCGTAAACACAGCATAAAGCTTACCCGATCGAACATTTGCCATGAATCATTAGCGTGAAGGTATTGCTCTCATTAAAGTTACTTTTCCACTTGTTAAATGGTTAAATATGTCCATCTTCATGGCAATTCAGTGTTACAAACATCATTCATTCTAGCAGTGTATTTTCAAAAAGGTGGTCAAATTTAGAAAAAAAAATTACCAAGACAGAATTGGAATAATACAGAAGCGTATTGCTGCCACCACCGAAAGATTTTTTGGTTTAAACCAAAAGTTTTTCGTTTTAACCAAAAGTGTTTTTGTTTAAACCAAAGTTGTCCGACTTTTCGTTTCAACCAAAGGTTGTCCAACTTTTCATTTAAACCAAAAGAGTTTTTTGATGATGATGTTATTGCACTGTGCCATGCATTCCAAAATCTCTGCATGGCTGAACCCCAAACCAAAGTTGATTTCAACACACCTTTCAATGTTATCCATTGTAAGTTTGACATTCAAATAAGGCAGACTGCAATATAGGCTAATTTCCCAATCTTTTGGTTTGAATGAAAAATGTTTTGGTTTAATCAAAAAGTTGGACACCTTTGCTTTAAGCTAAAAAATCTTTTGGTTTAAACCAAAATTGGACAAAACATTTTGTCGGGGGCAGCAAGACGCTACCGTAGAATATACCTCTGACCACCTTTTTGAAATATATTTGACAAACAGTAGACATACTGACTGTCCAGTTTCCACTTATTTCCAGAATAATATGGTTCTTGGTATTGACCACTGCAATTGTGGGGTTTGTTTACCTAAATGCTCAAAACGTTGAAAGATTTTTGGCCAATCCAAAAAAAATCAACATGGATGTCTCTGTGAAGAATAACTTAACCTTTCCTGCTGTGACTATATGCAACTACAACTTACACAAGTAGGTCTTTGCAGCATACTTTTTTTATTACAAATTGGTAGCCTGCATGTACATATATACACCATGTGTAATGCATTTTTTATGGGGAAAGTGGTTAGCCAATAACTGCAATTTAAGTCTTCTGTTTTTTTGTAATAATCAGTTTCACTTTTCCCCTTTGTCCAGGCCAATGCAACTGGATTGTGACGGCTCAATAAAATGCACATTCATCATACAAACAGCCTTTGGTTCAGTTTTCCTTGGCTATATATAATTAGCTAATCTGAAAAAACAAAACAAAATTCGACAATTTATTGAAACAAACAGACATTCAGTTTTATGGTGTGTTGGTCAAGTTTTATTTTTTTCACCATGTTTTCTTTACTGCATGTGCATTTATATGATGTTAATACAACTGATGTACAAGATAAATTAAAAAGAGAAAGATTGTATGTGATGTATCACCATGAGGGGTTGGCTATGGTGTAATAAATCACACACCCTCTTTCCCAAGGTATATAGTTTATCATGAAACAAAAATTCTAATGTTGTCATCCACATCAGCAAATTTATCCAAAAACATCACAACAAACCACAGTTCATGCAGCTACAATTTAATTAAACATTATGATTATTTCATTCAATTCATGTTTGATAATATATTTTATATATATAATTAACCAACCACAGATTCACATCGGTGGTCGACATGGGGTTGTTCGATGCCTTTTATTCATACTACGATCAGGAAGGTAATGTTTAGACTTTCATTGCCATTTGATATTCATTTCTAATGCATTTCTTTATTTAAGCTGATAAGAGGGATGTTTTGATTAATTCACATTTAGATTATTTGGTGTTTTCAATGATACAGTTCATCAATTGTATTGCATGGTATGACATCAGAGTGAAGGAATTCAGTTAAAAACCATCACCATTTTCTTCAATAAATAGTTGTTGCATTACACCACTAGTTTAAATCAATTGACCAAAGTCAGTGCATGTTGCAAATTTCTGCAAATTGAATATGGAGCATCTCATTGCTATATATTGTAAGCCACTCTTCTGACTATTCAACTGTTGATAGCCAATGAAATCAAGTGAAAGCATGACGTACCAACCTCTAGCCAGGATGGTCACTGAAGTCAATTTTGTTACCTTACAAATCACTTTGTGTGTACTTGGTCAGTGAAATAGCAGTAATAGTGTAGTTAAGTCAAGTAGAAGTAATAAAAATAGCTGCTAACTGGCAAGTCATATACATGTAGGAATGTTTCAATTTTTGAATGACTGACTCATACACCCTTTTCACACAGTAGCCATGTTGGCATTCTTGCTTCATCGACCTCATTTTGATTACATCAAATATTATTACATCATTATTTCTCCATTGTTCTTGCATTCTGTGACCTCACCATTTTAATTTTCTACTGATGACTTCATAATTTTATATCTGATTGCAAAGGGAGGTCAATGAGGCAAAAATGCCAACATGGCTCCTGTGTGAAAAGGATGCCTAGTAGTGATTATACCCTGCCATGATACTTTTTCTGTATGTTTTGAGAGTGTTATAACCAACAAAAATGCATAGTTACCTCCACCTCAAGTGTAAACTGTACTTTAATTGTGTTGTTATAAGAGCAAAATCAAACTATCGAATTATCAAATTGGTAAACATGCCTAATAGAGTACTCGTTAGTGCGGGAGTTAAACATTTCGTTGTGCTTAAATTCCAATGCCTCTGGTGTTTTACAACAAAAAAATATGTTAGTTAACTCCCTCCCTACTCCGTATATAACTAATACTTATCTGACTGTTACCAGCTTCAGAGGCAGTGAATGGAGATTGGTATCACTACCAAGACAACATCTGTGTGTATGATGAACAGTATCTAAAGGACATCATGGCATGTAGAACAGAATTGACAACGAAACCTTGCATGTCCTATAATAAATCACAAGAAGGTATGGTCATTATTTTATTTGGAAAATTCCATTATCTTATTTGGAAAATTCCATACTTTAAAGTTTATTACTCCATTCATGTCCCTAAAACATCTGCATAGTATAAGCATTAGGCACTGCATTCCTTCTTTAATGAAAGCATCTACACCTCACAATACAATAAGCAGCCACATTATCAAAATCGGAAGTTCATAACATCAAAAAATCTCTTAATGGGATACAAAATAAGTGGAGAGAAAAGGTAACAGAGCCTACAGGGGGCCCTAAAACTGTAGCACAAGGAAAGACAATCAAACAGTAGTTATCTGCTACAGTGGCAGTGACACCTTGTGATACTTTTTCTCCCTATTATGATCAGTTTTCTTGATATTTTACTTTTAGATATGAAGCAATGCTGATCATGAATGAATTAGATTTATTAATTGTTAGTACAAATTACTTTATTTGCCAATTGTATTTACAGCCATGGACTCCTTCCAGAAAATAGAAAAGTCAATTGTAGGTGTCAGTAGTGCGGTGTGTGAATACGTTTGCTCCTCTCTCCTTTACTGCCCTGGATTCTGGTACAACCGCACATCTCTGACCTGTACAATATCTTTAGCAATGCTTGCCCACAATATCAGCTCCATAATTGAAAACACAGATTGGTCTACTTGGAAAAATCCTCCAGTGCAGTCTGGGGAATGTGAAAAGGAAAGTGTGGAATACTACGCTCGAGTCAGAGTATTAGGTAAGACATGACGCTGTACGTAGTGCTTGATCACTATGACCAGTGATACCACTGGTCTTGTTCAGAAACTAGGTTGAGCTGTATCGTTCAATAAACATCATGATATCTATGAAATTATCTTTTCTTTTTTTCTTTGATGTTTCTAACAAATGATAAACTTCCCATTCAGAATCACCATCATTCATTTGCACCTTTGATGTCATGGACTGCCCTCAAATTCACAATGCCACCAACAGTGACTTTGAGTTCGAGAGATTCTTTGTTAGTGAGGCTTTATATCCTGAAGAAGATTACACAATTGGCTCTGGTAAGTGCTAAAGCTGACCATTTTCATAAAATTTTGTTTCAGATAAGTAAATATTTCTGCAAGGTTTTTAAAAGGGTGTGCATTTCCTAAAACAGGTTATGAATGACATTGAATTAAAATTTCAGACAGAGGAAAGTATTTGTACGTGCATGAGACAAACACTCGGCCAGGATCAGGTGCTCAAATTGAAACAGATTATTACCTCATGACAGATTCTTGTCTAGAATTTTACTACTACTTCATTGGCAAAGGGGAGACAACTATTTCTATTTACATGTATGGCCAAGGCAATTCCATGAAGCTTGAAACAGTGAAAGGAAGTGAAAAGTATTACTGGAAAAGGTGAGGCTTCACAATTAATTCTCATTTGCCTTATTTGGTTTTTGCCTGGTGCACTGCACACTTTGCCTAGAGACATGTGGCCCAATATATAAGGTGCTATATTTATTTTAAATGTTTACGCTGAATACTTACAAGATAATGCAGGGAGATGATGTTAGGTAAATATTAATACTCATTTGTTGGGGTTCCTGATTCTGGTTTACCCGACTCCAGGCTTTATTGTCATACCATTGTGTGTGCTTCATGGAACTTTTTATATAACCTCACTGAGGTTGACATGCTTGTGGGTTGTAATGAGTCACATAATTTGTTTTCAAAACAGGTTTTATATGCCGATACCTGATGGAGAAGGTGCAATTGTAATAAAGATGGCCCGCCAGAAACAGGAAAGTACACTTACTACTGGTGTTGCCATCGACAATTTGGCAATTCAGCCATGCTACAAGTATAGTACGTACTCTGTAAACTTCAATATAAGGAATATCAACTTCAAAACCTTCAATCTTTAATATCTTGGTTTCACGCGGACAGTATTTTTCTGCTGGATAGATTTCCACAAGACCAAATCACTAATAATGCTTTAGATAACTCAGTCTTATATATTCATACAAATTAAAAAAGTATTTTATTGATTAGAAAGTTTCCGTTAAGATTGTAGTTATGTTCAGATGTTCCTGGCCAGGAGACCTCCATCAGAAAGAAGAAACTGTCACTAATGAAAGGAGGTCCAAGTCAGACTGGGAATTGTATAACTTTTGATGTGATATTTTAAACTAAACCCCCACCAATAATTTTCATTTTGACTTCAGAACAGAATTGCCTTCATGACCCGAGAGGCATAACATATGCTGGCAACATATCTGTAACCATAGATGGAAAACCTTGCAGTGACAGACACTCAATAATCCCACCTGTTTGCCACAATAGCGACCATGACATCAAACCATGGTGCCTTACGGACGAATGGTGGAACTTTTGCGATATACCATATTGTGGTAAGTAATGCACAGTGAGGTACCATAATGCCTAATCACATGCCAGAAATAGTGTGTCCTGCATGCTATTACACTGGATCTCTGCAGGATTCATTCTCTATTTTGAAAAATTCATTATGTTGCTTATTATTGCTTACATATTATGTTGCATTTCGTTATCCATGCACGGTTTTGCTGTGACATTATTCACTTGCCTCAAAAGATATAGCTACATCACCCCCATTGTCATAAATTGCATACTGTTTCATTTTTGAATCAACGACCCAATGTAAAATATAATTTTCAAGCATAGGGAGGAAATGCAGGGTAGCTCTATATCGAGTTTTGCTTTAAATTATCATTACCCTTTTCTGGAATGTTTTCATGATAAATCACATATGTTTGATGAAATAGGATAGTTGATAAATGATCTTGGTCTTTCTTACATGATAGGATGTTCAAAGGAAGAATTCTGGTGCAGTAAATCGAAACGCTGCATTCCAAAAAGCTTTACCTGTGATGGACGTGATGATTGTGGAGACCGACAAGATGAGATAGAACCCTGTGGTGAGTGCCCTAGTGTAAATCTTTATTATTATGTAGCATTTATGCTTCCTTCCCAATCATTTCAAATTCTTTCCTTCTGCTTATTCATATGTCTAAGTATCTTCATCTCATTCTTGCACACAACTTACATAACTTTTTCATTTTTGTACTTACATAACAATTTGATATTTTGTAGAGAATTCTGCAAAATTTGACATTTGGATCACCTTCAGAGATTAGTAAAAAAAAAGGTTTTGATTTGCTTTTATTCTCCAAAGCATTCCTTTGAATCAAAGTTTGTGTTTCTTTTTTAAACCTCAGGAAACAAAGTTTGAAGAGGGTTATTGTTATCATCAATGTCCATCTGATAGGCGGGCATAACACTTTCGTCCCCAGAGCAGAACGCTCACACTAATTCACGGCATTTCGATAGTCACATTGATAGTCACATTGACATAATTATGTTGGCTAAGTTAAACAAGACTTGAAGAAAAAAATTGATATATTTGTTTTATTTTCCGGAGCAAAACTCGGGAAAAATAGGGTAAATTCTTACTTTTTCAAACCTCCATAGCAAAGACACTATTTACCCTACATGAATGAAATTGTGTCACGACATATCTAAATTATAGTATTTTCACTTTTCAAACTTCATAATGACATTCACTTCATGTTGTTTATGTAATAATTGAAAATCTGAAAATAAAAGCGAAATATCGTGTTAAATTGTGTTTCTTACCCTAACGACAGTTTATATTATATTACTCTATATAACTTAGTTGTGAATTTTGATAGTCACATTGACATAGTTAGTTAGTTAGTGTTATTGTTTAACGCCTCATCAGCACCTGAGTGGGCTATGTAGAGGCTCTCTAGGGTAAGATTGATTATCTATAGTTGGTAGTAGAAACGAGAAGCATGTAAAAAATCTATAATTGTCTGCGTTGGATATAGCTGGAGCAGCTTGTGCAATGCGCACTGTCCTGTTTTAGCCACTGGGGATAGAGGACTTCACCCCAAGTGTTTCCACCGTCGCCGCGTGGAGGCCCAGGACCTTCGAGGGCAGTCACATTAAGATAGCTCAACTGTGTTTTATAATATATAGAGAAAAAGAAAACAAAAATTTCCGTTGTTAGAGAAGAACTCACACACTACTGCACCTACATGCATACAAAACTTTGTCTAAAATAGTGTAGAGATCGCTTTTTGGGGTTTCATGACAACTAATGACAGATAATTTTATATAATAAGGAAAACATGAAAATTTGGTACCCTTTCAAACCCTCATATCAATGACTCTATGATCCTTACATCAGTGAAATATATAGAACTTTCACTTTGCAAGCTACATTTTATCATTTGTTTCATCTTTTTTTCATAATAATTGTAAATCTGGAAAAAATGCTAAATATTGTGTTGCTTCTTCATATGCCTTAGCATCCCATACTATACAATGACAGCCATAAATGATGTAGAATTCATGTGCATACAATTATTACATATTTGATCATATTATTGCCATATTGAACCCAGTCATAATAGTTTTTGTTTATCATTAGCAATTTCATAATGATAAGTTGCATAGTGATCTATATTACCTTCACTTGACTCCAATACTTCTTTTGATATACACCTGTAAAGCATTTGGTAAGATATATAAATAATAAATAACTAATTTAAATGCCATAGATTGAATGAAAATCAGCAACCCAACAATTCAATAAAAGTTGAAGGGAATATGACAATGTACAGTTCCCTTCAGTTGCCAGCTAAAAGTCATCAGCGTGCGGAAAAATATTTTGACTTATGATTGATGCTTACCTGGCTTTACTCTGAAAAGAATGGATTGCTATTAAATATGATGAGCGCATGAAGAAATTCAAGAGTTAAAAAAATAGGACATCTTGGACTCTCATTAGCATTGCGTGACAGGCTACATAGGCCAAGTGGCAATCGTTCAATTCATCACACACACTGTATGAACACCTAGTAAATAATATTTTGCAAAATTTTGTAAAGCATAGCTGAGATATGTCAGTGTGACTATCAAAAAGTGTTCCTGTTTATAATTTCATTAGGGTAAGTTTTCAGCTGTTGAAACAAAAGTACATCTGCTCTGGAATGAAAGTGCAACATCCGTCCTCTTGCCTGTCGGACAAACACTGAACAGTTTTAATGATGCCGGTGCTTTGTGGGATTCGCTGAGTTTTTTTGGTTTTTGTTGTACAAATCATCCTATGTTTTGCTCTGAATGGACATTATATTTGTTATGAATTCATCAATATCATACTCTCTGTTGTTGTATCTGATAGCCCATGTAGACTTGTACAGTCCACTGAGTTTTCCAACAATAACAAGGAATGCCTTGATGCCAAATAACATGCAACAATATCAAGTCATTTGATGTTCAGCTGTAATTGGATGTTGCATTATCATAATATGTGATGAAGTTTTATTACAGTGCAAAAACCATGCTGCAATATAACAAAGCCATTTGGCAAACATCACTGAAATAGAATTTATGTTTTTAGGTGGTTAAAACAAATAGGAATACAATATAAATCTACAGTAATGTAAAAGTTAAGAATATTTAACACCATGCTGTGTGTAAATGATTTTGTAAAATAGATAATCTTCAAATTTTGTTCCCACAGCATCCTCAGTTTCTTTGACGTGCTCCTTTGATACGGAGTTCATATGTGGCTATCAAAACATCATGCTTCTGTATGGTTTAGCCTGGCAGTTTCGTAGAGGAGATGAGATACTGGATCCGAACGCTGCCACAGATGGTTAGTACTACAAAACTGGGTGATGGTCATACAAATCATAGAGAGATAATATTTAATGAAAGTCATACAAGTCATAGAGAGGTGGCAGTGAATATAAGTCATACAAATCACAGAGAGGTGGCAGTAAGTCAAACATGCACCACCATGGATAAGGACATAGATCATCAGTTTGCCTGTATTATGAAATTGTCCTATATTTCCAGGTACGTTCATGTTTGTACAAACTGACTTGGCAAGCGAAGGCGATAAGGTTATTTTGAGATCACCTGCAATTACCCTCCCAGATGTTGATAACAAATGTGTGCACTTTAAAGTACATAGTTATGCTGCCTTGTATGGTACTTTGGCTCAGATTGAAGTTGTCGTTGTGCCTCTAAACCAGTTGGAATACCAGAATGTCTCCCTAAGGGTTATTGACCTTAAAGCAAGTCATATCAAATGGACAGAGTACTATGCCAAACTTCCAAGAAGAGGTGAGTATGTAAAGCAAATATTACTGCAAGGCACAATTCTAGATAAATCAAGACAAATTATATTATTGTCCTAATGTAGCAATAACTACTATATTTTTGGTTAATAATGATGAAACCTGCTTCTCAGAATGCTGGTAGTGCAAATTTTAAAATTATTGGTATGTCTTGTTAAACATGATGAAAAGCATTGACAGTTTCAGAGAGAAATAACATAACTGGAAAGTTTAGCTTATGAGGCATATAGTTTTATAATAGCATTATGTGCTTATTCAGATGGCAGCAATGAAACAGTTTACATTGACTGGATCTACACCTCAGGGTTACCTTCAAAGAGCAATGTTGCTATAGATGACATTGGCTTAAAGACATGTGAAGATTCAGGTGAAAAGTTTACAATTTTTTTAAGCAGTTCAAATCAGTTTGCTGGAAAATGTAATAAACTAGCCTCATGATGGAATGAAAATTGGGACATAAACCATTATTTTTCCAAATGTTGAATTGTACACTGTAATGGCCATGTTTGAGCACAGAACAAGCAATTTTTCTATAAATGTAAAGAGTGTAACAAAAAACCTGAAATTGTGCATGAATATGATGCGTTCCTTCATAACTGTTTTTTTTATATGACTTCAATGAAACATTTCTCAACTTCCTTAAAGAAAAAGGGACTGTGGTGCTTGAGAAGGTGAAACCAGTATCACATTTGTACTGCAAAGACTTTAGCAACACTTCAGCATGTCCTTTGACAATCTCAACTGACACAGATCTTGTCAGATGTTCCACAACAACTGAATCCATCAAGTACCTTGGTATGTATCTTCATATTACCCTGCTTTGTACATACATGTCATCATTATGGCAATAAAACATTCATAAAGTTTAACATCTTGAATGAAATATACTTGCAATCATTCTACATCCTTTAAAGAAGACTAGCCTTGATAAAGAGAATAACTATTGGTCAATTTGTGTATTGCATGAGAACATCCCATATGTTAAATAGCTACCCTGATAGAGACTCAGTAATATTTCAGACTCTGACAGCAAAATGAGATTTGTACTAAAAAGTAATGATACATATACTTGTCATCTCATAATTATTGGTGTCATCGTCAGCTATTCATATATATATATATATATATATATCAGGTTGGCTAAGCTTGCCACTAGTAAAATGTAATGTCAATTTATAGGTTTACAGTCTGTTTCCACTACTCCAAGCAGCCTCAATTGACTTTATAATTACACTTTTGGCAGGCCTGTTCAAGCATGAGCCCATCTTAACTCTCTTGGGAGTATACAGTCGAGCAGCCGTAAAATTACCATCACAGACTACGGCCGAGTACCCATTTTATTTGCGTCTGGTCAAAGTGATGCAGTGGTTCAAGGAGGATCTGCTCAGTTCCTCTATGCCGTGGCTAAGTTTGAACCGACAACCATGCATGCATGTACGAGTTCAACACCTTATCCACTTAGCCATGGCACCCACACATAATCCAGTATAATTGAGACATTGCATTGAGACACTGTATTCGTGGTTCACCATTTCCAGATCCAGATAATCTATACCTACCAATGGCAATGGAGGGAATGTTCACCAATCCAGGTTACACGATGGAGGATTATCATGGTAGAACCTCCCAATCACACCCTGTGGTCTCCCTCACTGCTCTAGACAAATCATGTTCCATCTTCCTTCAGTTTGATGGCTTTATTTTGGACCAATACAACAATGACAAATGTATACCACACATACTGGTAATTTTCTTAATGATAATTAATCTGAAGAAAGTTGGTGAATGTGAAAGCTAGGAATATTTAGAGAATATTCCTAGGTGAAAGTATATCTATACATAATTATGATTTCTGTGAGTGCACATATCTAAACTCTCGTTGCTTATAAATGATTAGATATTTAATATGCTTAACAACGAAGCCTTTTTGCCATATACATGTGGTGTGCTGTCTGTGCTACTCCTGTCACTTTTCTCAATTATTTATGTAATATTTACCAAGGACATGGTCCAAAAACGACAAATTATTTACTGTTATTACCCAACTTAGTTTTATTTCCTTTCTCGTTATCCATGTCACAATTTTCCAATACCAAAATATTGGCTCAGATTGTTTCACGAAAAAGCCCTTCAAATAATAATATAAATATAAGAGGCAATAAAGGTATGAAATCAGTAGGTAATTAATAAATTTGAACAGAGGTAAGTTAAGTGGTGGACTCTTAGAATCATCCATACTAGAAGATTTTTTTTAATCCTATGGCAAACCATTAAAATCTTAGCACCCCAACGAATCTTGAAGCTTTTCGGCCCACATTTGTTTGCAGTTTACCAGTTCCAATTTTGAGGAATTATATATAATATTTTATATATTTATCATCGTACTCATGTACAAAACAGAACATATTAAAATGTAAGTGAAAACAATGAAATCATATCAAAAAGTATAAAAATACTAATAATTTTGATTAAAAAAGGTCACATTTACATGGTGCAGAGGTACTCTAATAATATAATAATTCATACACCTCATCAGCATTTAGTAGCCAAGGCACAACCACCCGATAATCTCTTATACGTAGTAGCTTCTTTTACTGAGTGTCTACTTGCATACTGTCATCTTTACAGTTATGATTTAATGCAGTCTAAGACTTTAAGCCCTTAAATTTACATCAAATTTGTTGACATTAGCACCATATTTGCAACACACTTGTAACAAGTTAGCATCAATTCTTGTATACCTCCTACAAAGTCGGCTACAATTGAACACTAACTTAACAAAAGAGTTGTCGTGATTGAGACTGTTAAGATAAAACCTTTGCCACTTATAATAGGTAACAATTTACAGAAGTCAAATTGGGAACTTTTAACATTCTATGTATAGCCTGTCACCATGCAACACCAATTTTGTCAAACTCTTTACTAGTAAAGTTACAGAAACTAGATCTTGTACAATATTTTTGAAATTATGACACCTTAACTTCTGAGTCTAGAACATTAAAGTCACCTGTATAGGTAGATGCCGATATTGTTTTAAAGCCCAAATAAAAATTGACATGGAAAATATATATCGTGTGTTAGGGCTTTCATGTAACAATATTGCAATACTCTCCACAGATCAATTCGTCTGACATTTTACAAGGACCATTCAATCAAAGTCGATACTGTGTATCATCTTGGAGAAGCGGAGATGATACTGGAGTTTCGTCCCTCACTTTTGAAACCAGATACGTAAAAGTCATAGCAGTGTCAAACTTCACATCATATCCAGTTTTTCGTGGCACCTACAAGATAAATGCTTACAAAACTGGTATTGAGCATCATGAAGGTATGTTTTGGTGAAGTGATTGAAATTTTGTGCATTGCAAAATAAGAGATACAATTTTATTATTTTTTGGTGTTAGTGACTGACTTTAGGACTGCTACTTTTGCATGTACAATAGGAGAAAAAGTAACAGAGCCTACACTATGACTGTAGTACATATGAAGACAATAATATGACGTCACTACGCAATTGATGCATGGAAGACATCACAATATAGATTACGTCATTCAACAAAACTTATCTGCTACGGTCTGAGTGACCTCTGGTGGTTCTTTTTCTCCTTATTTTGTCTGCATGCACCATGTATTACCATAACTTTTACAGTATCTTGCTGTAGCAGTTGCATCTCTTTTGCAGTGCATGGAATTTACAATACCTTATATTGTTGTAGATCACTCTCTATTATGCTACAGCAGTGGATCAGGCCTTGGGATATTGGAAGATTTTTATTCAATTACAATCGCGACAGATACCATGCATTTTGAGACGCCTCAATGCTTGTCATTCCTAGCCTCCTTGAACCATGATGTCGTCATCAAGGTGGGTGATGTAATCCACTTGTAAATCAAGAACATCGGAACTAAACACACAATTATTAACCAGTGTATGGTTAATAACAGAAGTTAATGAGTTCACATAATAACTATGTCCCAAATAGGTGGGAGTTACTATGAGGGATATAACAAACTTATACTCAATTACGCATATTTACCAATTTGTTTGATTGTTTGTTTGTTTTTACTGCCTTTATTACATGAGACAAGTTCAGTTTGCACTCAGAAGCGAGTAAATTAACATTTTATTGCCCACAAAAACTATAGGAAAACAGCCTAAATGGAGTATAATGTAACTTATATTAAAAGAAACAACCTTATTTCAATTTTACAGCCCATTGTTTTTGAATCTCTGTAATATAATAGATAATGTCAAATTATATTTGCTTGGTTGAATGGAAAAATGCTAATCATTAATATTCCAGGTCATATTGGCAGGAAAGCAATATGTTGAATTAACTACAACGTCAGAACGGTTTGAAAGGTTAACCATTCCCAGAGGAACATACATCATCAAATTTGCCATCACATTTCCCTCGGATATCCAGTATGATACCCTTATCGATATGACATATATCAAGATTACTCCTGGGTTTTGTGCTGAGCAAGGTGAGCTTCAATATACACCAAAATCTGTTACAGCAAAAATGGAGTAAGTTATCATAGGCAGCTAAGGCATTTTAATTGAATGATGCAGTTTACTAATTATAAGAAGGTGCTTTTAAAGCTGTATTGTCAGTCGGATTTTGTACCAACAAAAAAGCTATCCAAATGAAAGAAAATGCTTCTTACTGATGAATTCGATAACCCAAACTGTCTAAATTGTACTAAATTATAAATTATTGCCGGAATTTATTAGATCGACTTTGTTTACATTTTAGTTAATAATGCATTGCAACGTTATGGAGAGCGCTGCCGATTTGCGATTTCATTATCATTTTATAAAAAATTGAGGTCAGAATTGTTTCAATTTATGCAAAAAGCGAAATACCTACACATTTTTTTACGTAATAAACTTGGAATTTTGAAAATTGGACCAAAATTGAAGGCACACAATAATAAAATACATTTCGAACCGATGACGCTAATGACGTTTGTTTATGCCTCTTTTTCATTTCATGGGCCATAAAAGCACTTGCAATGTAAACAAATCGGCAATTTTTGACGGCATGAAAAATTAAATGATATGTTATGTTTATTCATTTTATAGAGATATAGTGAACCTAGTGAGGCCCTGATGGGATTTAATCTGGTTTTTTAGAAGCTATGAAATGAATGCAATCGATTTTGGTCACTGTCATATTGAGTGACAATGCAACTTTCACTGCATCAGTAAAAGTCTTGCATTGGCTGGAAATGGCTGTATGGTCGTGTTTTTCACAACAAGCACACACTTTAGAGGTGGGTGGGTGAAACAGGTTTTTAAGTCCACATATTAGTGCACCAGATAGGGCTGATCAGGACAGGCAAGTGCTTTGTGCTTTAGATGAGACACTCACCATTGTCATGCAAATAAAGGTCAAGTCATTTTGGGCAGGAAGGCGTTTCTAAGTCTTGTGGAGTGCACAACCTATTATTAATATTACATATAGATTAAAGATTAAAATTGTCAGCTAACACCTCTGGTTAACCTCAAAAGAGAAGAGCCTGATGTATGTGGTATACTTTGTTGCAGGAAAACCTTACTCCCTGAAATGGATACAATATACTCATGCTAGAAGTAGAGGTTTACTCTTTTGAAGTATTTTTGACAGAAGGCTTCACTCCACCAGTTATTACATTGCACTGTAGTTTTAATTCTGGAAAATGAATATAAAAAAAAAAAGTCATTGCTGTTGATTAACAATTTATTGTATTCATTTATCACAATGATATATTCAGCCAACTATACATGTAGATGCCTAGGTAGTGCATCCAGCAGTGCCCACTTCAGACAGAATTTCTCTCTTCACATTCAAATATATCAATTTATTATATGTTTTGTTATTTTAAAGAAATTACATGATGTATTGCATAGTGTTGGATCATGAATTTAAACATTGAGTTTGTTTGTTATACCAGAATTTAGTGGGAAAGTGACCTGCAACTTCAGAACTTCAGACTTGTGTGGCTACCTGGACATGTCAACAGGAAACACTGGCTGGGCTAAACGTTCTATGCCATTTGAATTAAGGAAAATAATGGGATACACTTGTAAGCTATTTACAAATCATTCTCTTTTCATCTTGCATGACATTCTGCTTCAAATTGAACGTAGCAAGCTGGCATTTTAAAAATTAAACATATATGTCACATAAGTGATTTTCACACCTGTACTAGAGTTCTTGGTGGTCGTATCTCCAAACAAAAATGTAACTGTTTAATTTTTTGTTATAGAATATGTTGTTCCAACATAATTGAAAGAAAACGCTTGGAATATACATCAAACTAACGTTCTGGACACCCTATGTCCAACTAAGGATGTAACTGTTGATAAAACTTGTTAATTTATTATGGTATACCTTTAATCACCATCTTTTATAACTCATTGGAAAGAGCTTTGTGTCAAACAGATTACTATTTAAGTACTTTTTTCTATAATTATTATTCCTATGATCACGTCATCACTGCTAAGGGCTCTCTGGAACCTAGGTGTGCACTAACTAGTAAACATACTGCATGACACAGATAAATATTTATAAATATTATACACCTGAATTGTAACAGCCAATCAACTCTTGCAAAGAACACCACATGACAGGACCAATAAATACTGATATTGGTAGATGAATATTGGTCTTGTGAGGTGAAAATAGCAAAGCTATTGTGATGTCACAAGTCTCAGCTGCCTTGATTACTAATAGGTAACTTGGAATGATGACGTCAAAATGCCTCCTCAGTAAAGTTGAGTTTGTCAGGTTGGTCTTTAGTTTGGTAGTTTACTGATAAAGACTAGTACACAATAGCTGTAAAATATAACAAGTGGAGGTTGGAGAGTAAAGGAATATGCAGTTTTACTGACCGAAGCTAGTGCTATTGTGCGAGGCATAGCCTCTCACAATATCACTAGCTTGGGCCAGTAAAACTGCATATTGGTCTCCTCACCATCCACTATTTGTATAATATCAGCAAAATATTATAACGGTATGTTTGTATTATATATTATGGAAGCATCTATGCATTATGTATAACCTCCAAAGACCTAACCTACTAAAGCTAATGTGCAAAATGTGCAAAATTGTCAGGTTAATATTTTCAACAAGTATTTAGATGATAGGCAAATGTTGTGGACTCCAAGCCTTATCCTCTCATCATAACATCAGCCTTTGGCAGCTTGTCTTATAATGGAAAAATTTCAATACCCCACATTCACATTCTTAAAAGCCACAATGTGGTGAGTTATGGTTATGTCAAGCTACTGGTAAAGTGCTATAATCTGTGTTAGAACATCTAATAAGTGAACAGCAAAAACTGTATACTTAACCTTTTTTTGTTTATTTTTTGTTTGCTTTAAGATCATGACATGGGATTGATATTTCAATACGAAGAATCCAAGAAATCTAGCATCAGTGGTTACCTGCTGTCACCACGGTTTCAAGTTGATGCAGATGCATGCCTCAACATCTCAGTTGCAGCTTCAGAACCATCCACCATGATGCAAATTTACGTCCTGGATTCGTTACAATTTCTGAAGAATGATTCACTTGTAAATGTTGTTGATGTGGAATTAAATATCACTCTCGACACATTAGAAATTGAGGTGACGGTGGATGCTCATTACATAATGTTTGCAGTGGAAGCAAAGGGAAAAAATTGGGTATATCTTGATCAAGTGCAACTTATAGAAACACCATGTAGTAAGTAATTATATTGTAAATCATTCCAATATAATAATTAATGTTACTCTGAAATACCATTGAACACTACCAGCTAGAAATTATTATAATTATTACAATACCTTTTCCTGCAATTAAGCAAAAAAAGTCACATCACTTCTGTTGATTTTAATCAGAGAAATTTTGAAAATACATTATGACAACTTGAACATTAAGACGTGTTTGCTTCAGGTCAAGCTCAAAAGTCTAACCAATCAACATTCAATGCCGGATACCTGGACTTTCTTCTGAACTTGGAAAAGAAAGTTTCAGAAGTCGACATCACTGTAACAAAAACCAAATCAAGTGACGTCTTAAATGTAATGAGTTCATTTGGAAGTCTTATACCCCTTGGACAAATTATTATCAACAAAAATCACAAGAGGAGAGATTATGCAAGTAAGTGAAAAATACTGTATAAATGAAAGTGGACAAAGATATTTGATATTGCCTAAAATAACTGATAATTTAGGTATACATTGCATATGGAAACTGAGGGTAAAAACATCTAACATTAGGAAGATATCAACCCAATTTCCCTGCACTTCTGTTTAGAGTATTTTGAAGTTGACGAGGTGTTCAACAGAACTGCACACAATTTGGAAGACCTTATTTTCACGTAGGTAGTCTGTATATATTTTATGTCAACTAGTCGATACACTTCAATTAGACAATCATGGACTTGAAGTAACTCGCTGAGTACCATAAAACGAAGTATGTATTAAAATCCTCGATGTTATTCGTCTTAGATGTACTTTTAATGAAGAAGCTTGTGATTTGGAAAAAGATTTCACCATGAAAAGAACAGAAACTGGAATGTGTTATACATTCAATCCCGGAGGTGACAGATCAATGAAACACATTACAACACCAGGTCAGCGTCACATCATTACTTCTCCTTTGTTTTTGTACTTTGTGACCTCACCATGGCCATTGTTTACTGAAGACATCACAATACTATATCTGAGTGCAAAAAGAGGTCAATGAGACAAAAATGCCAACATGGCTGCTGTGTAAAAGGGAATTGTTGGGTTAGACTGCATTTTAATTAAAGTGTGAAATCTATGGAGATGGACAAGGCTGAAGACAATCAGTTAAATAACATTTGAACATGCATGTTTCACAAGAAATAAAATAGGGGGAAGGTTCTTGCAGACTATATGGTACAATAAAATAATATTCCTTGAATTTTATGATAATACAAGGGTCATCCCATGGTCTTCGTGTCGTGATAAATTCTGAAGCCTATGAAACTACCAAAGGATTCACAACCGACAGCGGTGTTAAGGTAAAGAATCACTTTGTCACCCACCTAGTAATATAATATCTATATCAAAAGCAAATTCTCTCTAGAGAAACACTTAAAACATTGCGTTACATTCCATTTTATTTGATAAGCATTAATTATCAAATATGTGTTCTCTCATGAAGTTAATATCTCACCAAAACCACTGATGCCCCAAAAACAATATTTTGTATCATTAAATGTGGATACAGTTTAGCATGTAAAGCAATAGTTATGAAATTACAGGTACATGTGCATGACCAGGATGAAATTCCATTCGTTCACATGGTTGGACTTGCTGCTGCCTTGTCTCACCATACATACTTTGCAATAACTTTGAAAGAGGTACGTCCAATTTTTCAATATACCGAGGCGAAAAAAAAAGAATTGATGGTTTTAAAAATTGATTTGTTTTCGTCAGACTTGTATGTATTTTGATTGTTACTTCTTGTAATGATAAGCAAGCAGTTTATATTTTTAGTTCAAAAGTCTCGGTGAACCTTATGGGAGCTGTGGTAGCAAGGAACTGGAACTTTTCCCAAATGTATCATACACACGTTTCCGTTGCAATAGGCAATGTTTAACTCAAAAATGGGAAAAGGAGTGTGGATGCAGGAATCATTACATGCCAGGTAAACTTCGTATTAAGAAAAATATTATCCAGTGTAGGTAAATGTTAAATATATTCGTGAGGTTTATGGGAGAATTGCACAAAAGATCAGTCTCTTTATCGGGAGTCATTTCATCTTAATCAGTTAGAATGAAATGCTAAGCAATTAAGTGAACATAACCTTATTAAATTATGTAAACATTTTACAAAATGATTTAAAAGTTTTGCCTTACATTATCATAAATGGTAAATCTTGATCAGAAGGAAGGTAACCTCTATTATAACGTGTGCTTTACTTAAAATATCTTTCATGTTTGCAGGGGATTACGAATACTGCACCTTTCAGAAGTATCTGGAGTGTTTTGATAATATAGGTAAAAAAGTTTCAGTTTATAATATGGAAACTTAAAATCTGTTAAAAGAAACCATTTTTCAACTACAATAGTTTATTGTAACTGTCTTTTGTGATGAAGAAAGTTATATGATAGATACTATACATAACTGCGTGCATGGTGGCTGGAACCTCCCAATTTGAACTTCACTTTGTCATAATCTATTCAATGCATTTTTGTCATGTATCCTTAATTGTTTTTCTTGAGACACACATAATATGTTATTAATGACATTTTGATTGTTAATAAAATTATATATTTACAACCTTGCTCTTGCCGCCATTATAAGTACCACAAGCTAATGAACAGCTGCAATATAAACTTTAAAATGCATGGTTTTACTTTACGAGGCATTATACATTTTCCGGATTACACATAATTTGCATGGGCTTTCTGGCTTTCAAGACAAATAGTTGACATGAAATATTTGTTTTCAGCTGAAGATACATCAGATCTCTGTTATTGTCCAACAGCTTGTCACATTGTGTCATTTTCCACGCAGTCCTCGATGGCAAGTTTATCACATTTAGGTGTTGCTGAACTGCTGCTGAACACCAAAAAGATAGAAAAAATACAGGAGAGCTACAAAAAGTTGTTTAATTATGACAGCAGAATGTTACCAAAATATTATCAGGTTAGTTGTTTGATGTATTGCTGTAGTAGTGAACTGGTATTAACAAGTCCCAGGACTATAAATTAGTTTGAAATTTCTCTGAAGACATCATGCCATGAATATAGCAAGAAAGATACATCCATCTGGTAGTTATTTATGGATAATTTTGCTTAAAAGACGTTTTTTAGTGAAATAGATGGCTATGATGCTACGAGTGACTATACAATTTAGGGTTGAGGATTGTTCATGAGGGACTAATTTCCTGCTGCACAACTGCAAAGCTCAAAACTGCAGCAAATTCTGCAAAATGCAGCAAAGCTGCAGCAAAAGCTGCAAAATCTATATATACATGTATATGAAGAAAAGGCTGCTAAATCTATACATCTGCAGCAAATGTTGCACTGCTGCAGCAAATGATGCAAACTTTACAGCTGCAGGAAATTATGCAAGAAGTCTATAGCTGCCAAAAGTCTTTGCAGGAGATCTTGGCAGCTGCAGCTAAATTTGCAGCCCATTTTAGCCCTCTGCGTAACCCCATTACTGTAGAGCTATACTTATATTCTGACGGAGAAAAAGTAGCACCAGAGGTCACTGACACTGTAGCAGATAAGTATTTGCTAAATGATATCATCTATATTGTGACGTCATCCATGCAACAAGGCCCAGTTACTTTTTCTCCCCATTCGCTAGCATCAATATTGCTCAGAACCTTATGGGCATCCCATCTAAGGACATATTTATCAATGGGTATCTCACTAAGTCTCCATCCCCACCTCCTCCCTGCATTTTGGCCATCATATTGGTTCCTATGGTGCCCACTAGGTCTCCTCACATCATCGCTTTTTAAAAACTAGTTGGTAACTAGTGGGTTGCTGACTGGGTCAACCCAGTGGGCACCATGAGTGCCCAGTAGGACTCCTCACAAAGGTCAGTGATATGAGCCTCAATCATCTCTCAGAATCTGCGGTACTAGCTGCAGATGCAGTCTCCTTGCAGTATATGCGGCAGATGCAGACTTCTTGTAGCGTTTTTCTCCAGATGCAGACCTATTGCAGCATTTTCTAAACCTAATGCTGACTTTGCAACTGCATAGCAGGCAATTAGCGACTTAATCTCTGTAGCTGCAGTTAGCCCTTGCAGTTGTGCAGGTTTTTCTGCAAGATTCCTGCAGCTGCAGCTGTCCCTTGCAACAAAATCTGCGCAACAGGAAATTATATATATGTCCTCATAAGTGATCCAATCTTTTTTTTCTGATTTACAGCATATGAATAAAGATATTATTATAGAAACGCATTTTTATTACGCTGAAGGTATTATAAGTATAATACAGTCAAATTAATAGAATGAATTAGACTATGGATTAGGAAATACAATACATTATTGAAATTGCCTAAGATTAAAGCAATTTTTAATTATATGAATTTAACATGAAAGTTTACAAAACCTTAGTGACAATAGATGATTGTAATTTTTTGTTTTGTTTCAGTCACTGACAAATAAACTTACAGATCTTAGTAAGAAGTCAGATGTGCTATATAGTTTCATTCAGAACCACCAGTCAGACCAGCGCAATTCACGATTCAATCTCATGCAACAAGCTTTGAGTAAGATTTACACCATTCTTCATGAAGACTTGATAAGTGTTAATCCTATCCTTCAAGCAGTAATGGATGCTGAAGATTGTTTCAATAAAACCGCTGCTACACGTATCACTGTGATGCAGACTCTGGTGCAGGACTTGGAATTTTTGTCAGCCATGTTAGATTTGAAAAATGTAGATATCACATCGGCAAAAGAACAAGTAAAGAGTCTAGCTCAAGGCCTTGATATCATACTAAATTCACTGGACATGAAGTTATGTATGACATCATTCACAGATTATGTTAGCAACAGATTTTATGATTCGGAATTTGATAGGAGCACAAGGGATGACGAATTGCGGAGTAAATATGAATTATTTATGTCTCTTCTTGAGAAAAACGACACTGAATTTCTTCAGGACACAACTAAGGAACAGATTCAAGAAGCGTTGTCATCCCTGCATGAAATTATGGTGAACCAGGCAAAAGATGACTTCAAATTCAGTTCCTACTTACAATCAGCACTGGCACTCCCTGACAAGATTGTTGCATTTGAACCGAAACCTATAAGTACAGCTCAGGAAGCAGAGGATGAGTTCTACTTTGCTCTTAGCGATTACCGAAACTTTCTCCTAACTATAACAAGAGACTTGGCAAGGAATCGCATTTCGACAATGGACATAGCTGCCCAAATTGCTGAAAGTAAATTCCTGGATATCAAGAGAGCTTTTGCAAAATTTCTCTTTCGAATGGAAAACGAGATTATTGCTGTATTAGTGAATGAGATAAACTACAGAGGCCCGATGCACATATACCACATGTACATGGATTCATTGACCTTGTATTCAAAGATTTTTCCATACCTTAGAAAGTCGATTGCAAAAAATGTCACATCGGCTGTTGCAGGTATGAAAATCTGGCAGAAACCGACAGAAAAATTGGATAATGCAAATCTGATAATTTTTAGGTTGACCCCCCAGGAAGCCAACAGCACATTCAGACTCCCTTTACCTCGATTTACTGAGTTAAAAGCCGCCGGGCAACTCCAAAGGATACTAGCTCACTTCTTCAATGGGATGGCAAACGAAATCGATTGGATGGTTCAGAGTTATGGGAACTTTTTCATGGAGTTTGACGAATCATTCGAGGAACTTAACAATTCACTACAGGCCATTGTAAAGGAATCCATCATTGATGAAGATTTCATTGTGTAAGTGTCTGCTGTAATGTGTTACATTTCAATGGGATAATCGTATATTACTATGCTTTTCTTTACTAATGTGAGATTGGGGAGAGGGCAGATGTCAAGAGGGAGATTAAAAATCTCACATGTCAGCGTAATAGTAAAAAAATTTTGCTACCATGAATTTAACGGCTTTAAACATAGTTTAAAATTTTTATTGACATAAAAATATGTCATTATTTGTCATTAGTAATGTTTTGCATTGGAAACCCAGGAGAGCATGATGATGACACTAATGCGTTTACTAACAAGCAGAGGAATTAGATGGTGAATAAAATCATTGGAATATGCGTAATACTAATAATGAAAAGAGAAGGTAGCACACTCCTAATAGGACTGGTGCTTTGACACTGAAATGCATGATAATGCAGTGTCTTCTCAAAGTCTGGGACTGTCTCTGGCCAATCAGAGGCCTTCAGCTGAGCATTCACAAGTCTGATGATAGTGAGGTACATACGCCGAAAATAGTAGTAATGTTTTGCATCTCATCATATCTTGTACATGTTTTATTGTATGACAACAAGAAATATGTTTCTAAGTCTTAAAGTTTACAAGTGACACAGCCCATTCAATTTAAGACATCTGTAATTTAACTTGATTATTTTTGTGACAGTACATATACACTTATGTGTTTTCTTTTTAGAAAGAACTTCCTTCGGCTTGATGTGTTTTATGATGAGCTAACTCAGGAGATTGTAGAACAAACACCTGCTTATGAACTCAGCCAAGTTTTTAGTAAGTGTAACACAATAAGTTGATATACTTAACTTTAAAATGAAAAGAGGTTTCAGGTGTGAAATCCATAATAAGTCAAATATCAAATGTAAACATTTTATTCAATATTGCAAATTAGTTTTGACTAAAACATTTCGACATGAAGATACAACACCTCAGATAAAATGGATGAGGTCTGTCTTGGTTGCGCATCATGAACTGGTCTCTTTCGTGTTACAAGGGTGAAAATTAGCAATGTTTCATTCACTCTAATTGACTCTAGCTAGCACAGTAATATTTTCATCTTCACTCAAATATGAATTTAAAAAACTATTAAGAGAGAGAGAGAGAAAGAGAGAGAGAGAAAACTCTATAATCTGTTTCCATATATATTGAAAATATTTGCAAATGAAATTCAAAATGTCTAGTGTGAAATATAAATGGTCTTAAATACACAAACAAGAACATTTTTAGACTCCCTATATATGTATTGACTACTTGCCGATCTTAATTATTTAAGAAGAACATTTCAATGCTCCAGCAAGGCATATCAGAGATTAAAACACTAATGGCCCAATAACGAAATCTGGTGGGTATCAGTGGTTTCTCATTGTGTACTACAACAGTGGCAAACTTAATCTGCTACTGTTTTCCATTGATCATGTCCCATTTGCCCCATACAAGCCTGACATGTGTGTAGCACTTACAGTTCATAAAAGCAGAGAACAAATGCTAACAGTTCATACCATGCATTGTAATTTGTGCAATTTAGCCTGGTGAAGTTATGCTATGAAAAATCGCCACCTTCAGAGGAGAACAGTTCAAGACACACAGCCTCTCTGCATTTAACTGAATTTGAGTGTAATAAAACACCTATTGTCTTTTCAGGTGATCTGGGTGGCTATCTTGGCTTGCTAGTCGGTGCTAGTGTTATCACCATCTGTGAATTTCTGGACTTGATCTTCCATTATGCATCTGCTAGATGTAAGCATTCTTCCCCAGGAAAGAAATCTAAGCCTCTTAAACAAGTGGGAGACTCTGTTTAACCCAGACGGAATAATCTTTAATGTTGCCAATATTGTAGGATGGAAAATGAATGATAGTTACAAAATTCTTGAATTTACCTTGTGGTGGCTCTATGACTATGACTAACATGGGGAGAGGGACACTATCAGGAATTGACTGACGAATGTCTTTCTTAGTTGACTTTGTAATAGATGATAAACCTCTGACTTTATCCCGGGTCAGGTTGCTTGTTGCTGTGGTAGATTTCGAAAATTTTGACAAGCTACAGTCTAATTGTTTCAATGACAGATTGCTATTTGTGTGTGGGTCTGTGTTTTTTTTTTTTATATATAGGAGCTCTTTGCAAACGTTATGATAAAAGAATGTATGAAGCTTTTATTTGTCCAATAAGTCTAATGTAAAATTGAATTTTTATGCATAGTTTGAGATTAATAGCATAACTCAGGGCCCAGTTCTACAAATTTTTTGGCGAAGAGGGGAGGAGGATGAAATTTGTCAAGCTTATTGTGCCCACTTTAAATTTTGTTAGGATGTCTTATGTTTATCTTTCAAGTGTTTTTGTTGTTTTCAATAATAAGTAAACGGTGTGGATAAATACCATTCAATTATAATAATATTCATCATGTTGTGGCATGGTATCATAAACCTATGCACATTATGTCATTAGTAACTTCAAATGTTATAATTTGCTAACTTTAACACAGACCTGTGTGTAATATACATCTTTTGTGACCTCAAAATGTCAGTGAAATTCATTCATTCATTCATTGTATTAAATATGGTGTTATTACTTCAAGAAACAAGTTTTAATGAACTTTTTCAAAGACAAATTTCTAACGTATTTATTGTATGCCATTTTGGGAAAGTTTATATAATAATAAATCATTTCTGTTATCACTCAACAGTATGGACCGGCTTTACATTTACATCATTGGCAGTCAATCCAGAGTTTTTCATACCTCCCCGGGGGAGTAATCAGCCTTGAACAGTTGGTTAATCACAGGGGCATAAGAGCTCACATGTTAACTCAGATCCATACATCCTACTACTAAATAGCTGGATGTTGATCGCATGTCTAATAATGCACATTTGGCCTAGTAGTAGTAGTAGTAGTAGTAGTAGTAGTAGTAGTAGTAGTAGTAGTAGTAGTAGTAGTAGTAGTAGTACTAGTAGTAGTACTAGTAGTAGTAGTAGTAGTACTAGTAGTAGTAGTAGTAGTACTAGTAGTAGTAGTAGTACTAGTAGTTCTAGTAGTAGTAGTAGTAGTAGTAGTAGTAGTAGTAGTAGCTCATTCCAAGAGTTATTGATGAATTACATTATGTAAGATTGAATAAATTATTCATTTCAGTAGTCTTAGATTTTCACTGTAATAATTATGTAGATTCTGACAGGAAATGTTCTTTATGCTTGCATTTATTGGACAACAAAGTCAGCAGCTTTCTCCACAGCTTTCATTATTGAAGACATTTTTCATCTTGCCATCATAGTGATGCAACCATGACGCCCACAGGCAAACCCTCTACTTGGCTTACCATCTGAAATAATAAGATGTCAAATTATACAGATCTTTGGTCAAGAGACTCAGACTTCTATTTAATAGTCATTTGAAGCAGAAACAAAATCATCTACTAGTAGTAAAAAAATTATTATACATGTTTTTAATAGATACACAACTAAAGCACTTGATCAGCAGATGGTTTTGTCAGTGTCCACTGTCATTGTGATCATGTGACCATAACAAGTGGCCTTGATGATGACAAGCAATAAGGGCAGAAAATTAACATTGGAAAGATCAGATGCATTAAGTTCGTTATGTATTTGAATCATTTATTTTCTGTAGAACTTTGATGCTAATATAAAAAATATATAAAAGTACATGCATTGGTGTAAAATATAACACCAGAACCTCACTCAACTGTGTTGCAATGTCTTAATATTATATTGCTTGTGGAAAGCTGAATTTATATAACCAGCTGCCAGAGGTAGATGTTGGTTCAAAATGATGATATGACAATTTTTCTAGTCTGTACACATTAATTAATTACCATTTTTTGTGTCTGCTAACGCCAGTACATCACGTTTAATGTGGTAAGTATATTATATCAATGGATTAGTTAGCTCACATTAAGTCAATGAAAATCTTTCATGTGTGTCTCCAAACTAATGAAACTGGCTTGTCAATTTTGAGCTACTTTGAGCTGTACAGCAAGACAACTTAAAGTTTATAAACCCTGCAAATTAAGTCATTAAATGGTTGCACAGTCTAAGCATCCTCGCAAGCCAAGTGCTGTCCAGACGAGTTCAAGAAATTACTCTCAATCCCACATAAATCAAACCACTTCTCCCGTTGAGTGTAACTGCTGTATTCAGTGAGCCTGCCATCCATCTTAAAACTTTAACATTACCTCTTTAATTTCTTCTTGCAGCTTAAACTTCTCATTTGGCTTGTAATATTTCAAAGCATCAATGTCCTCAGCTGTCTGTTTAGTCATCCAGACAACTCCAGCTGAGTAATCAAGGACATTGTAGATCATCATGTAGCCTAGATCACCTGTGGAGAAGAAAGAATGAGGTTGATACTGATTGTTAGTTTTTGTTTTTTCTGCTGCAGAAAA
Organism: Alitta virens; assembly: GCA_932294295.1. NCBI lineage: Eukaryota > Metazoa > Annelida > Polychaeta > Phyllodocida > Nereididae > Alitta > Alitta virens. The sequence continues at coordinate 3,355,376 of OW028579.1, read as the reverse complement.
AAAGTGTTAATATGTCGATTCAGGAACGAGAGTGCATGAAACTCAATATTGTCATATGAAAGTGTAGACCCTAAACAAAAGTTTTTTGAGGTTCTGGCCATGGTACTTTAGACTTGGTCAACATTGTGCCAACATTTGAGCAACATTGAGCCAACATTTAGCAATTAGTTTGCAAATATTTGATCCTCAGTCACTTTACATATTCCTCATGGAAAAGTTATGCAAAGTCATAGCAATTTTTTTTTTCAATTTCCGGACACTTTGTTGAACTTACAAAAGGAATGTTCAGGATTTCCGATAGGCAAGGCAGGGTGTGGAAGGGGTGGAGAGAGCACAGCATCCAATTATGCTTCCATCCATGCTTCTGTCACTTTGCATTGGTATTCCTGGATTGGTAAATGAAAACCAAATGAATATATTTTATATTAATTTACATAAATACCTCAACGGATGTGTATAGGTGCTGCAGTATAATGTAGTAAATCAAATAAACCCACTGTCAGTGAATTTTTATCTTGTAAAAGTTTTTCCTACCATAAGTTTGCCCTGGAGTTGCATGTATTTGTAAACAGTTCTGCAATGGAATAAAAACTAATTGAACAAGCAAAGTAATTTGGCGATCCTTTGAGATTGAAAGTTGTCATGGTTTTCTTTTCATCTATTATGCCCTAATAAGATTGACATAGGTTCTGTATCCAGCATGTTATATTACTATTAATAGCAAATTCGTCAATAATTTGGCTTTATGATTCGAGAAGCATCAAATGCATCTTGACTAGTGAATCTATAGGCATCATGCGAAGTTGGGGAATGCAAAAAAAAACATTTTATTTTCTTAAACCTACGACTTCATATATAGGTCCATCATAGCTACTTTAAGGGAGTCGTTTGAGGTCATATATGGCCAAATGTGCTACGTGCGTTTTCCATGCGTTTGGATAAACGCATTGAAAACGTATGGTTTTTCCCTAATTATAATTAGCTAAAAACCATGCGTTTTCCATGCCTTTATCCTTCTCATGGAAAACGCACGTAACACATTTGGCCATGTAGGACGTCGTATACAGCATCATTATTAATCACCATAATATGTAGCTGACCTTGACACGACGAGGTATGTAGCTGACCTTGACATGACGAGGGACCACAAACTGCTATGATTTTGCTACGGTCAGCTATGGTAAATGACATCAGAAATTCGCAGGAAACGTAGCTCTTCTGATACAAGTGTAGGCAAACCTTAGTGGTTCTTAGTGGTGTCGTAGTGTGGTCATAGCTCTTCTTTGTAAGGTCGTAGCCAATTATCTTAAACATTAATTGGGGTAATAAGGCCAAGAATGACTACGATATTGAGATCGTCATCAATCATAAATACTCTAAATCTTTATATAAGTTTCAGTTTCAACATACAACAGTTATGTTGATTATATTAGGATGCACATCAGAAGTATTGGTGATGATAGTTCCTCTGATGTACTTGGGTTTGATGGCAAGCTATTGTATGTTGCTTGTGATCTAATCTCTCCTGTATTATGTAAATTTATTAATGTGTCTCTTGATTTAAATGTTGTATTGGATGATTGGAAATTGTTTCGAGTTACTCCTGTATACAAGGGTAAAGGCAATATAGACGATCCCAGTAACTATTAGTGTCATCAGTCATTTAGCGAAAATTATGGAAAAACTTGTTCAAAGTCAAGCAATGAAATTCTTAGATAAACATAAATTAATAGCAATTGATCAAGTATAACACACAACAATATTTACATAGGGTTGGCGATGATTGGCTCTGAACATTAAAGATGGTCTGCTTACTGGTGTTATGTTCTCTTGACATCAAAAAGTTCTTCGACACCACAATCATAATATTTTTCCTAATAAGCTTGAAATGTATGGTTTTAATAATGATGTTTTGAAATGGTTTACTTCATATCTGATTGATAAATGAAGCAAAGCGTGCTGTGGATATGATGTTTCAAGTGTAAAGTTTGTAAACATAGGTGTCCCACAAGGTTCAGTTTTGGGCCCTACATCTTTCCTTCTGTACATAAATGACATAAACAATTACTTGGGTTCTGCAGTATGTAATGTTTATACCGATGATGTTTTGATTTACAGTAGTGGAGAAACTGTTGCTATTGTAAATGAGAACCTTCAAAACTCACTCAGTTGTAAAAGAGTGGTATGACAACACTAAGTTTGTTGTAAATGCTGCAAAATCAAATACTAATTTTGTAACTACATGGCAAAGAGAAACCTATTTGTTGGATGATTTGAGTTTATTTCTTGGTGATAATGATATAGAAAATATAGTATGCTGTGATTATCTTGGTCTTAAAATTGATAAAAATCTAAATTTGAATGCACATGTTTCTCGAACTAAACTGTTATGTACAAAAAGTATGGGTTCTGACTACTACGTGATGTATTACCTTATGAATCACTGTTACAAGTATATAAAAGTTGTATTCAACCAAAAATAGATTATGGTATACTGTATGGGGCTATACTAGTGAGCAAAATGTGAGAAAAATTCAATCTATGCAAAATAGGGCAGCAAGAGCAATATTTGATAATTATGATTATGTCAACATCAGAGGGATCGATCATGTTGCGAATATGATAGTGACGAATGTAAGACAGAGAAGGGATTATTTTATGTCAAATGTTATATAGTTTAGCTTTTAAATGCTTTCATGGTTTAGCACCAGATTATTTGTGCAATGAAATTACTATGGAGATAGAAGCATCAGACAGAACAATAAATGTTAATGAGAATAATGTGTATAACCCATTTATTAAAATTGATCAAACCAAGAATTCATTCTCATGTCAGGGACCATTGGTCTGGAATGATTTACCTGATGTAATTTAAGAGGGTACTGGTATCTATGATTTGAAGACTTATAAGGCCAAATGTTTTTATATGGGTGGTGTATATTAGGTTTTAATTTATATTATGACAGGGCCATGTTGAAAAACATATTATAAATTTAAATATATAAATATAAATTAAATATATAAATATAAATATAAATTTGTATACATTAAAATTTGCCTTAAATCGACAACATAATTTTGAATGTGTGAACTGGGCTTTAATATATTCCTTAAATAAAATGTGTATTGTTCATATACCCTGTTCCTTGCAATGACTCGGCCATCTCTCCATGTCTTTCACTCTGCAGTAGCACAATGATGAAATATAAAATTGTATGTCACAGAGCAAATGGTCACAGAGAAATTTCATTTCAAGTCTTCCCATGTTAGCATACCACAGAATTAAAAGAAAAGAATTGTATGTTATCATCATATTATTTTATTGTATTGTATTTTATTGTATTGTAAATATATATTTAATGCTACTGATCTGAAGTTAATGCTGCAGTTCCTACTAATATCAACAATGATGAAGTGAGGGCATCTTATTGTATTTTTATGTACTACGGTCGAAGTGCCTTCTGTAGGCTCTGTTACTTTTTCTCCCCATTCATCGGGTTTACCAACAATCACATAATTATAGATCTTAAAACCGCATATACAGTGATAAAGGGTAAAAGGTGATAAGTAGGTATTCCTAAAATATGAATATTTATTATTACCATGAATTTTCTTGCTATGAATGGCAGCAATAGTCTGAGAAATTCGGGAATACAAAAAAGCTCCACCATCATCTTTAAGCTGTCATAAACTAACTTCGTCACCTTCCCTGGAAAGCAAAACCCACAGACTGTCAGAATTATAAAATCTTCATTGGCATCCATGCAAAGAAAGTACATAAGTGTGCAATATTACTGTAGTTGTTTTCTTTTAATTTATTGATGCCTGTCTTGTTCAGGCACAGTAATCTGTGATCACTGATACAAATAATTTAGATCAATTCATTTTGCATCTTGTATCATGTGCTATATATAGATGCAATCTAATTTTTAAGAAACATCAGCCAATGTAAATAATGTTGACGACAGCTATAGTTTTTCTCGTTATTATTTGCTACATTTAAATGAATATGCTAATTTCTGAAGCATAAGTTGTGTATTGAACCCCAGATTGGCAATTTGGGTTTGTTTCTTCATTCACAGACTGTTATATGAATACTAATATGTTAATTTTTCTGACTTGAATAGAAAAAGCCAAAAAGAGAAGTTTGGTGTATTTCATTGAGTAGAGAATAATAATTTGCAACAGAAAATTATACTAACAGCAAATTCATGATATTTTCCCCTCCGTCAGGAAACATGGCTGCCATTTCCAGGACGTCCACCTTCTCAATGCCAGGAGGCACCCATTTAACTAACTACAGTGACAAAAGCTAGCTAGTCAGAGTATATCACAAACAAAATTAACAAAAAAAAGGTTACAGAGACGTTGATTTGTTGCTTCTCTCTGCCACTGCAATGGAATTTCACTTTAAGATAATTGAAATTGTTAAGTTAAAGTTTGGCCAAATTTAGATGGGCCGATTTGCCTTATAAACCTTCGCAGCATTTCTTTTCCCAGGCACAACTGAACGGCGTTGAAATCAACTTTTCTAATAAAGTGGACACACTTATCTGTATTTTTGAAGAGAAATTTTATTCATTTAATCATAATAACGAACCTGAGGCCGTTTTAATCTTCAATTCCACCCTCATGACGGCACACCCTTCTTTGTGAATAATAAATTCTTTGAGGATTAAATATGGTAAATGAGGCACTAAAAATGATGTCATAAGCAAACTACATCACTTCAAGTCAAAGGAAACTACATCACTTCAAGTGTTGTGATGTCATTGGTGTCTATTCTTCCATAATTCTCAGTGCAAAATGGCGATGAAGTTTCATGGACCAAAAACCAAAATCAGAGGTGTTATAGGTTTGAAGAACCAATAACAATTGTCTTCAGAAAAAAGTCCGGGGAGTCATATAGAGTGGACAGCGAAGGTCAGTGTAGTTTGACTGTGACAGTTTTTAGTGGGCAATCGGTCCATTATCCACAGAGGAAAGGTACTCCATCTAGGCCAAACTCTAATCTAAGACTGCCTTCAGACTGAGACCAGCTTAAAATCATTTTTATCAAAGAAAGATGGTTCTAGTTGTGATCGAGTGTCTGCCATAATACATACTGACACTGAGATCAACAAATGCACTAAAATAACACTTCAAATGCGGCAAACAATAGACCAATATAATAATTATATAGTGCCATGCTGAGCCATTATTGAGTTATCCATGTTGAGTTGTAGACACAAGCCACACTGTATGTTATGCTGAGATTCAGCGACACATCAATATTAAGTTCAAATGTTCATTTTAATTCATTATACCTTGTGTCCTTGTTTCTTGAGTTCTTCAATTGCCATATCAAGAGCCCGACTGACTGATGGTACTGGTGGAAAGAAGTTATTGTCGTAAAAGTAACCAATTTTCAATGGCTTCTTGTTCTCATAAAGCTGATCACACAGATAAAGAAATAAAGATGAGTGCATTAGGTATATTTGTTATGGAGTAGAAATGTATATGAGTAAACAAATACATTGCTGTAAAATGGATAATCACATCAGTCTGGAATTTGATTGGTGGAGACAAAGGATCAAATTCAGTCATACTGCCATCCCATAGTGCCTTCATGGCCAAGACGAGGCTGTCCACGTCACGAGCTAGGGGGGCCCATGTTGGCGAAACTGTCATTAAAATATAATGAAGTGTCAGTGTCACAAGTATGTCTCACTTGATGAATCTTAGTAATTTTAGATAAATAATATCAACCACAATTTTTACAATATTGCTGACAATCAAGAATTTTGAAATATACGTCATTCTTCAGTCCACTCAAAGAAAATTAATTTTTTCTCGACACCTGATTATTAAATACTCACTGCCAGGTGGTGCCAGAAATTTTGGATTCCCTAGGTGGCTGTTAGGTTTAAGATTGGAATTTATGTCAGTAGAAATTAGCATCATAATTGCGATGAAAGGCAAAAAAAAATCTTGAATGCCAATTAAATAGCATGCCACATCGGCTAAACATCAGCACGACGAGGGCCAACTTTGAAATGATGCAACCAATCTTGTATGCTATCTGGGTAGTTAGTACATGTCAGCACTTCATTCTAACTAAATGTTGGTGCTGTCTACCATCTTCATTAGTCTCTTCCAGTAAAACTGGTTTATATGGTGCTTCTCACAGAAACATTCAGCTGGATACATTATGACCCAACTACTTCTAGAGTGCTCAAAGATATTAACCTGACTCTGGCTGATGTGGGTTTGAAACCACAGATTCCACAGAGATGAGCTTCCAAATCCCAGCAAGGATCCACCTCCTCCAATCAGGGATCCTGCAAAGAAATTACAATCAAGATATCTGTTCTTTCTTGTGTGTGCTTTTGACATCAGATACATGTACTAATGAGTATCAGATACTGGTCATCTCTCAGAAATCTATGCAAATATTTCTAAGATTTCTTTCTGAAGTTGGGCATTATTCTGATGAGTGACTAAGTACATATATGGGCTTGACTAAGTATATGTATGGGCCTGATAAGGCACCAACAGTGGAAACCTTATGTGGGATAATTTCAATTTTGAGACAATTTTACTATAAAGACCACCTGATAAATAAGGCTACCAAATTTTCAATCCAATTATATTCTTGCCAGTGCATTTTGCTATATGGTCTACCTTGCTGATATCTGAATGGCAAGCTTAACGTTCCTGGGTATTTAACCGTGACAGTTAAGTGACCTTTTTATGACATTCACTGACCTTCACCACTGGATGATCCTCCAGGACTTCTATTGGGATGGTGTTGGTTGAGAGTTGTACCATAAATGGGATTGCTTGATTCTGAACTGGAGATATAAAAATAGCAATGCATGTAGAGCCCCAGTGTGAAAATAGCATTTTTTTGCAAAGCACCAATAGGTATAGTGCTGTAATTGTAATGAACATGTAAATAAAGTGGAAGATCAAGAAACAGAACCAATAGCAACCAATAATATCAAGCAATAAGAACAAATAGGAAATTTCACAAAATAAACTGAATTTTGGGGGAAATGAAGTGAGTCAGAAGTAGTTGCAAAACCACCGAATAATCACTATAACTGGCTGAAACCAACAGACAGTGAAAGGAACAGAATAGCAGGAATTCTGACAAAATGGCACATAATAGCATTGTGTGTCTAGGCAAGCTGTCAAACAAATGTACAGAACAGACACAAATTGCAGAAATAAGCAGTGAAAATGCTAGAAAAACACTAGGGAAACAGAAAAGACTGCAAATTAATGTTGACACAATTTACCTGGCAAAACAAACCAGACTGCTAAAAGAACAGAGGTGTTCAGCAGAGTCCAATATAAAAATTGAAAACGAGCAAAAATACAGATTGACAACATTTGAAATTGACAGGAAATAAACTACAGACATGGAATAAAAGAATACAACAGAATACACACCAGTGCTACGTGAATAAGACCAAAATTAATATAAGCAGTGACAGGCTAGAAAATTAAAAAAAACATGTTCTCAGCTGAGCGATAATACAGGCCTAAAAAAAACAGTGACAACACGAGCAGATTTGAATGTCAACACACATAAAACTTATTTTAAAGGTTTGTCTAGCTCCTACAAGCAATATTATGAGTTGCCAAGCCGTTCTATCGTGGCTATCCATGCAAATTAAGCTGCCCTCCAAGCACATGTTGGTAATCATGCATCCTCCAAATGTTATATTATCGGTAAATCACGCTAGGTTGCATGCTTATTCTTGCCACGCAATCCACCTAGAGAGATTTAACGATGGAAATATTTTGGAACCTGTCGCTTGTGTGGTGGCAAAATGGTCAATAATAGCAAAGAACACACGTAAGAGGAAGGAATGGGTCAGCGATTGTGGGGGACAGCCTGATGCAGAATACCCCAAAGTGGAGCAGGGCTAGGCCACGCATCTGGTAGGGAATTGTTTGGAAAAGTTGGGCTGTCTGGTAAATGTGTAAGCCAAACTGAAATTGGCTCCACATCTGAAAATGACCCTTAAGATGTTTAGAAACATTCTTGAAATGTTCTTGCTTTTCGTCATAAAATTCACAATACTTTCATAATTATGCTTTAAATCAAATGCCCCACTATATGTTAAGTCTGTGACACTTTCAGTTATTGAGTTATCAAAATTTTAAATTTGAGAAAAAAGTGATCTTTGACCTTGTGAAATGAGTCAATGTCACTCATACTTCAAGTTGGTTGAAGTGTTTGTATTACTGTGACATATACAAATATATGTATATAGTTGAAATATTTTGATCTTAAGTGGTTTTCACCTATAGTGATGGATGAAGCCCAATATTGACTCGCAGGCTTTAAATGACAGGTTCAACTTTAACAAACTACAGTGCATCTTTAAATATAGTATTGCCATATGTAGCGTCCATGTGACTGAGCCACAAGCGATCAATCTTTGAGCAGCGATCTATGGGGAGCATTTGATGGACATCGACCGAGCGATCATCGATTGTCCTGCGTACGCTCGTAGAAAGAAGTTTTACGTGATTAGTTTTGTGGTCATACATAGGTCTTACACTTGATAGTGTGAATGCCCCTTAACACGTGATAGTTTCTTGTCTGTTTACATTAGCCTAGCCACTGTTGCTCTGTGTGTTGCTTAATTACCCAACTGTGACAATGTTTGGGTTTGATAAGACAAAATAAAGTGCAAGGCAAGGATCAAGAAATAAAGTAGTTCCCAGATCTGCATGGAAGACAATAAGAGATAATTTGTAAAATATGTATGCGCAGGATAACAGATACAATTAAAAACAGGTTTTACAATATATCCTAATCAAGCAAAAATAAGGAAAGAAGAAGAAATACAATATGAAGCATAACATCGAATTGTTGATTGAGAAAACTAAATAAACCAATTGAAATATAAAAAGATAAAAATATTAGTAAAACTTAGTTTTTTAGCATACCTTAAAATCTATCTAGTTATCTATCTAGATATCTATCAATCTATCTATCTATCCATCTAGCTAGCTGGTTGTGTGATTCAATCTCTAATGTGTCCTTGATGGTGAGGTGTCTGCATTTGTGAGGTTTTCCGAGTTATGCAAATGACATCTGCACTGTAAATGGTAGCAGGTCGTTTTGGCCTTGAGCCTGTTCGGCCTCGCCAAAACAAGACCATTCGGTCTGCCAGCTGAGTCGATTCGGCTTTTTAGCGGAGTCCATTCGGCTCCCTATTTATTTGTATGGGGACCGAATCGACCTAAAAAACGAGACGGTTCGGCCCCCGTAATTGAGACGTTTCGGCTTCCTGCTTTAAGTGCAATCTTTTATGAAAGGAATCCGTTTCGTATAATGTTTAAGTGCTATCCTAAAATAAAATAAACTGGGTTTTTTTTGGCAATTATTGATGTTTAAGTGCAATCTTCAATGAAAGGAATCGGTTTTAATGTATAATGAAATAATGTCCATTGGTAATGTTTAAGACAACATCTACGAGTACTGGGATGCTTACTTCCAGCAGGACATGACGGCCATGGAATTGCTCAAAGAAATATCTAAATTCCATGGTCCTGTCATTGATTAGATGCTTCAATGTGACACAATTGTAATATTTACATATTTTTCAGTTGTGAAAGTATTTATTATATAATATATTGCTTTGTCATTTATTAATTTTTTTTTTTTCAAATTGGACATTATGTGAATGCAGTGCTTTAAATAAAATTACAGAAAAATAAACTTGTTTTGTTTTAAAAGGGCTCGTTACCGCGAACAAGAAGGTTTAAATATCATCATTCTATCATGATTAGTTTAAAGATAATCTATTTCTTAGCGGCGACAGGGGGGGGGGGATGATAAGGTATTATTTTAAGTATTATTTGGTGGCCGGCCGAACCCGCGGCCGGACATTCGTCAGAGCCGATTAGACTCATTTCTTAGACCGAATGGACAGAACCGGGTCCGTTCGGCCTCAATGCTTATGTATAGGGAGCCGAACCGACTTTTTTCATAGGCCGAATTGACTTAGCTTAACAGATCGACTAGCATTCCTGTAAATAATATGCAGCTGTGAAAACTCAGTCAAGTTGAAACAAACGGAAAAAAGTAATTATATAATTTTAATTTTCTGGAAATTTATTGAATGCTACATTTACTAATATTTTATGCACTAATCATTGCATTTTTTTGTGTTTGTTAATTGTTTTCCCCTTTTTTTTCATTTGGTAGTTTCTAGAATCCCAGCACCCCAATTGCCTTATATGAGTAATTATATAATTTTTATTTTCTGGAAATTTATTGAATGCTACATTTACTAATATTTATGCACTAATCATTGCATTTTTTTGTGTTTGTTAATTGTTTTCCCTTTTTTTTTCGTTTGGTAGTTTCTAGAATCCCAGCACCCCAATTGCCTTATATGGTATGTGGCACTAATTGCCGACGAAGGGGTAATCGCTACCCCAAGACCCCCGGCCTTTAAGTTAATCCTCAATAAAAAAGTCTCAACTTACATACTGAAATTTTTGGTACTGATATTATTGCAAATATCATTATTTCATAATTACTATAGTTTAATGCAGGATGAAGCTCGTTGACATAAGGGCATAATGCTTGGGACACCAATTTTGTCTGCTTCTTGGACTATCACTGCCCTGGAAACATAAGGAACTTTGACAATAATCTGAAATTATATGAAGATCATATAATAGTACAATTTTATGCTAATGTCTTTTTCTAATAGATCAATACATTTCTAAAAATCTGAGTCATACGTAAATGGAACCAACTACAAAGTGTCACTAAAAATGGCCATTTTTCTGCTCTTCAGTTTGTTATAAAATTGGAAATGCTGCATTATTTGTTTCAAATTTTCAGGGAATGCTCCCAACATCTACCAAATATCATGTAAATATAAGTTACACAACTTTATAATTAGTATAACTATATTTATTGTGAGACTAAATATTATATCTAAGGCTTTATTATTTTGCACTAGGCCATATTCTGTATAGATTTGCATTATATAAATAAAGATATTATTGTTATTATTTAGTCCAGATTACGGCAATCCAGATTACGGACGACCGTTCATCATTACGTTTGGGGATAGCATCACTAGCTTGGCAGAGGATAAATGTTTCAAGACCGAACAGTCCTCTTTTGAATATTGTTCAAGAAATGGCTGAACAAACCATTCTTCCATTTGAACCGGTTTATCATTTTAAATTTGATAAATGAAGAAAGTCAAAGTCAGAAAATAAGATTCCATAAATTATATTCTGGTAAGTCCAGCATAGTAATGCAGTGAACTGCTTGAGTAGCTGAAGACATTAAGATGAACGAATAATTGAGTCCTATGAGTGGTTCATGGTCCTTCACTTAGAATGATATTCAGCCAATAGTCCAGATTTCCAAAGAAGAAAAACAGCGAAATGACTAATCCATCTTAGAAAATTATGAAGAGGAGAGCTCAACTTCCGACTACTGTTATTGATAAGCTTCTGCTTCTGTTCTCAGTGCCGCTCTTTCTACTACTGCAGGACCTAAACTGCAGGTCTAGCATTTTATTTCGAAAGGCGGTGCTATGATCCGGTGCGAAGCACCGGCCTTTCTCATAACCGTTTTGCCGCTCCCCCAGAATCGGGGAGAGACATGTCTATGCGCGTCGTCTGCACACAAAGTAGTGCAATTCCTACGCACATTTTCTTTATTGCAAAAAGCCACTCACTGGAAAACTGGTGCAGATGTTTTCTCTTCCCCCAAACTATGTCAACGTGACAAAATTTCACAGTTTGAGATGAGAATTCTACCAGCTGCATGACGTACTATTTTCCTAAATGGCACTGAACAAGCGTTGTAACGGCATTGCAACGCCTATTTAACGATCCATTTTTTACGTTATCCCTTGATGCTTTGCGTGAGTTCTCAGAAAGACCAGTGCTACGCAGTGCTGGACAAGCGCCGTCTTTCAGCAGAAATTGGCAGGTCTAGTTAAACCATAACCCTTGTGGGAGTTTAGTGAATTAATGCAATGAACTGCCCCATCTAGGGAATTGTAACGAGACTTAGCAAGACAGCAGTGTGCAATGAACAAATTCATAAGATTAATTAACGTGGAATCAGACAAATCTAAACAAATCTAAAACAACTGTTTCAGACAATACAATGCAATAATGCCACACAAACGTCACTATATGACATTTTATATGCTGCTGCAATGCCACCATGTACCACAAACACCCATTTTCACATCTGATGCAAATGAAATCCAGCTTAGATTTAGCCCATGAAGAGTGCTCGGGTGAGGATTTGAACCCGAGGTTACCAGTGGAGCTGGCCAATCTCTAATCTGCTAATGTAACTTTGAAATACAAAAGCTTCAAGATGATCATAATTTGATGCAGGATGAAGTGAAAAAGATAATAGAAACCAAAAAAAAAATGTTTCAAAATTATAATGTGGCTCTCAGAAAAGAAGTCAAAATCATGGATCACGCACACACACAAATTTCCCATTTAAATTATTGTGTTAGAACAATCGAGATACAGCTAACTGAACAAGAATAGAACTAATTCCTAGCGTTTTTCTGGTCTTCTGATTGATAGGTTTCTGACCATGGCTGTGAATAGCATCTATATTCAAGACATAAAATGTATTCAATTTTTCACTGCAGTTTCTTTCACCTTTCATTTGTTATTCCTTTCTCGCATTCAAAGTTTATTGTTTTATTTTTATCGATCTTTATTCATTTGCACTGCCCTCCAAAAGTTTGGAAATGGCCTGAATAAAGCAACGTATCCTGTGAAATTCAATTTCTGATATTATCTCATGTAGTTGGCCAAGAATTACCTAATCATTTTTGTCCAATCCAGAGATGAAGAACATCAGAATTATCATTTAACTCTGTATACCAATTAAAATGCTGCGCTGTCCAAACGTTTGGAAGGCAGTGTATACAGTACAAAGTTGCATGAATATTATAGGTGCCACAGTCACTGTCAGTGACTTCAGCCATTCATTATACACTGTATAAACAAGTCAAAATCTAGGACCTTCGAGCTGAGATTTATTCATATACGACCTTATCTATAGGATAACTGGATCATATCATATCAGCATTGATTGTCAATGATTTTCATATTCTTTTAGTTTTATCAGTCTACCACCACTTGGGACAAAATTCTGCTTTGCACGGATTCGGTGATCAACGAAAATGCTATTCTGGATTACAGATTGCCTGTTTTCAACTTGTGGTCTGGTGACCATAGGATTCTTTGCAGTTCTGTATTATCTCTTCGAGTCAAACAGAGTGGCTGTGATTCGTCAGAGATATGACATTCTAAGAGAACGTCGTCAAAGACAGGTCAAAGAGGCCATTGACAAACTTCGGAATCAGCTTAAGGTGAGAGCTATGAATAATGAAAATAATACACAGCATATAAATAAAAGTTCAGTCGTGCGCATGAATTTAGGACATACAATGTACAATGTGATTGTCATTGATGGGCAATACAGTTAGGTCATCTAAAAATAAAGAAGACATGACATTGTATATGGCATTTTCTTGGCATATAATATAATTGTAATATCATTGTATAATTGTTTCTTTTACCGTCATGTATCATATACGCCAATTGTTTGTCTGATACAATTGATCAATATACTAAGATTTAAACTATACAGTGCATAACTACAACAAGTATCTAACTAACTCCAGATTTTCACTGATTTATCTGTTCAAATTAAACAAGTTGATGAATACGCAATCTTTAGACAATTGTTAAGAAACAGTAACTACTGGAATAACTGTCAATTTGGATCTTGTTTTTTTTTTGTATGCAAAATAACCTGTAACTTTACTAAGAACATTATATGTCATTTCTTATATCATTTGTAAATATTTGTCATCTTGTTGTTTTTGTTATTTTATTTGTCGGTTAAAAGCTTCTGTAGCTTATGTTCTTTGTATTATTGTCACCACCGACTGTAAATTAAGTTTTATCTTATCTTTATCTTATCTTTATCTTATTCACTGGTGAATGTTTTAATTTTCTGGCATCGATTAGTATTAACCAATTTGGTGTTCACCTTATTAAAGAGAATTTGGTCAAAATGAAATAAGCTTCTGTGACAAGAGAGTGTTAGTAGCTGTACATGGCCACAACGTGTGTGTGTTACATTTTGTATACTTTTTCTTTTCTTTCAGAATGAAGATGATAATGCAGACATAACCAACCAGACCCTGCTGGAGACAAAAAGCAAAATTGATAAAGGCGAATTAAAAGCTGTCCAAGTTTTAAAAGCTTTCCAAGCCAAGGTAAACCAATGCAGTGCCCTGAAAACAACATGTTGTGAATGGCTTTGTAATAGTTAATAGTTGTTAATAACAAATTGAAGCAATACAAATACTTAACACACGACATGCAAGGACTATACCTTATACTATTTTCATAGTAAATATAGAATGTTTGTGTTGCCATCCAACTTAGGCTCGACCGGGAATTGAACTTGGGACGTACGCCTTGTTTTGTATTATTTAACTGGAAATTGGCCATTTATTATATATCTTTGTTCGTTCAAAAGAACAGTTACAAAAATATAAAAGTGAAATAAAATCACACTGCATATACTATAGCACTGTACAATATATCAATTGGTGCAAAGAAACTCTATAATGGACACTATTTCTTGCTTAGTAAAATTCCATTCGTCAATTTCCAACCTACCTCAAATAACAATAAGTTATTCATGAGATTTTATTTATTCCTAAACAATGAACAATGAGGATTTTTAGCAATCTTATTACAATGATTCAGGCCCATATCAATAGCCTATATTCTAAGTGACTGATAAGGGCTTGTTAGGAGTTATAATCATGAATATATTCTGTCCCAAGTACTTAAAACAACTTTAATAATCAGAAACAACTTAAGTGTGGACAAATGAACCATTTATTGACTACACATCATTCACTCAGACATACAAAATAAAGTGCCACAAACTAGCAAAACAACTCAAGTAGTTGCTCTTGTGGTAGCCCCTTATAATACCAAACATGCAAATGTAATTGGAACAAGAATTACTCATACAATTATGAATACAAACTGTATTAATGGCATAGAGACTACCTGTATTATGACTGAAATTTTTTAGCAGAAATGGAAAACAAAAAATAATGCTTATACCATATATGCGATGAAGCAGATAGCAATTTACCTTGAGCCTATCGACCCAAATCTCAGAACAATTGAGATAATGATAGACAATGAATAATAGAGTCAAGCTCTGTAATTAAATAGAAATAATACTTGCAATTGAAATTCAAGCTAATACATCGATATTTAGAAGAAATGATCAAATCTTATTATAATATCTATAAAAAAGGGTGGGTGGTTGGGTGAAGAAATGAGAGTGAATCACTAGACAGGAAGCGCTCTCCAGTTTTGTTTGAATGATTAATCGGATTATATCGAAACGAACGCAATTGGCCTACAGGTAAGGCGGTGGCGCCTAAAAGCAGATTGCCTCAGATTGCCTACTGATTAATAACCATATTTATAATTTAATAAATGTAATTTAATAATCAGAAACAACTAGGACAAAGATTAAGTGTGGACAAATGAACCATTTTTTGGCTACACAACATTCACTCAGACAACACAACTCAAGTGGTTGCTCTTGTGGTAGCCCAAATCAAGTCAAACCCAAGAGCAAATATGAAAGTGTAAGGCTAAATAATTCACAGTATGATTTGTTAGTTGATGCAAGTGCAAATGAGAGTATGTGGGCCTAACAATATTCGGCCGTGCGCAGACACCCAAAATATGCTAGCATCATAGCGCTAAGCAACATAAAATTATTATAAGTAAAATCAACAGTTACATGGAGATGAGCCAGCATGGCCTCGCTTGCATTTGGGCAAGGCGCAGAGCATTCCACAGATTTTAATGCCCATTTACCTCTAACTGTATAGATATTGGGTGGGTGACACCCCAATGATATGAGCCAGGCTCTAACACCTGATAAATACACCCTAATAGTGGACAAAGCCAATCCGGCAGATGACAAATATGTAATAAATCTAAGAGCAGACAGCTCAGAGAGACCAAGAGGATCGAGTGAGTAGACCTGAGCAAACCTCAAATACCTGGTGACAGCGGCAGAATAGGACTTGCGAGAGTTGAACGCTAGCCCCGATGTTACCAGACCAACTCTTTTTTAATGATTTTACAAATAAACGTACATATTTCTTTTTTTTTTCTATTTTAATTTGAAGAGTTGATAAAAGTACACCTGTGAGATAAAGAGCAGAATGCAGGACTGCATTAAAGATATCAGAGATTTCCTTCATAAAAACAAACTGTGCAATAATGGTGAAAAAACCGAAATAGTCATTTTGGGTTCCAAAGTCCAATAAGAAAAATTCCATATAAATCCACTTGTGGTGGAACGCGTTGAAATAAGCTATGTTAATGATGCTAAAAATCTAGGTGTTACCTTTGATAGACATATGAAACTGGAAAAGCAAATCAACAGAATGTGCCAGTCAGCATATTTCAATATCAGGAACATTTCTCATATCCGGCAGAGTTTAAATAAAGACGACACAAAGACAATTGTCAATGCTCTAGTTACTCCTCATTTAGATTATGGAAATGGCCTTCTCTATGGCGTTACAGGCAAATATCTGAAAAAACTTCAAGTCGCACAGAATGCAGCTGTGAGGCTCATTGAAAAATTAAACAAAAGAGACCATGTTTCACTCAAAAGAAAATAACTACACTGGCTGCCCATACTTGCAAGAATAAAATATAAAATATTAACTTCTACATGGAAAATAATCAACAATCATGCCCCCAAAATACCTATCCGAACCAATTGAACTGAAACCTAATTCATGCACTCTATGAAATACCTATTTCGCCACCAAAAATGTACCGCGCAATACAGCCGTGCAATATAGGAAAATATTGCACGGCTATAAGCCAATCAGAAGCGAGGATTTCTGCTAGCCATATAATATAATATTATAATAGTATGGTTACACTGTGACTATGCTGCAGACTGGTAATAACGAGCTTGCCTTTCTTGATTCATTATTTCAGGCGCTGAAACTGCACGAGAAATACAACTGCCTGGTCGAACCAGTAACAGAGGCAGAGGTAAAGTGAGAATACGGATTGACTTCATGAATATCGAATTGCATTATATTGTAATAGATTAAAAAACCACTGAAATTACCTTTTTCAACACAGGCAGAGGCAGTTGCAGTTGATGAGAAGAAAAGAACAGGGCTTTTAGCTGGAATTCCAGTTAGCATTAAGGATGATATTGGTATCAAGGTAGGCCAGATATCGGTACACCAAATCTCGCTAAATTGATGGGTGCAGAGTAACTTTTTTGTATGCATTTAAATTCTCGTTCACATTTAAAATGAACATAATTCGAATACAATGCAGCTGGATTGTAGATAACTACAGTTAGTCAGCTTCTCTGAAAGTGCTAAGTTTTTGCCATGTTTATCTAGAGAATTTATAATAAATTTATGTAAGGGAATTCACTTTTTATCCCTACTTTTCCTTAGGAGTATGTCACAACAGCAGGAGCAGCCAAATTGCTTGGGGCAGCATCAATTGAAGACTCAGCTTTGGTCAAGATAAGCTGTTTCATATGCAGTGCACACAAAAGGCATTTGCTTAATGCCTTTACGTGAAAACAGTTTTCATTTTACACTGAGAATGATCTTTGAAAAAAGAATTCATTTCGTGCTATGTTTGCAGGTTTTACGGAAGAATGGTGCTGTTATATTTGTCAGAACAAACATACCACAAACAGAATGCAGGTAAACATAATAAACTATTCATGTAAACGCACACGCAATTGCTAAGGAATTGCCTGGGAATGAAAGGAAATTAACCACAGGGTAAATGTGCAATATGAAAAGGGCGGCAGTACAGAACAACAAATCCTGTTGTCTGATTTCGATAGCTTGCTGAAATTGGAATAGCACAACAAAAAAGGGGAGGGGGAATTGAAGCAGCATTGTCACTCAATATGATTGAATGCCATCAGGGCCTTCCTAGGTTCACTATAAAATTAATAAACATACCCTCTAATTAAAATTTTTCATGCCATCTAAAATTGCTGATTTGTTTACATAGTAAGTGCTATTATGGCCAATGAAATGAAAACGAGGCATAAACGAATGTCATTAGTGTTGTTGGTTCATAATGTATTTTATTATTCTGTGCCTTAAATTTTCGTCCAATTCTCTAAATTATTATGTAAAAAAATGTGTAGGTGTTTCGCTTTTTTGCATGAATTGAAACAACTCTGACCTAAATTTTTCATATATATAAAATGACTGTGAAATCACAAATCAGCAACGCTCTCAATGACGTTGCAATGAACGATTAGCTAAAATGTAAACAAAGTCGATGTAATAAATTCCGGCAATTATTTCTAATTTAGTACAATCTAGACAGTTTGGGTATCGAATTCATCAGTAAGAAGCATTTTCTTTCATTTGGATAGCTTTTTTGTTGGTACAAAAACCGTCGGACATTGCAGCTTTAAGCAAAATGAGAGAACTTGTTTAATATATTTCCAGTTCAGAATCAAGCAATCCCATTTATGGTACAACTCGCAACCCACACCATCCTAATAGAAGTCCTGGAGGATCATCCAGTGGTGAAGGTCAGTGAATGTCATAAAAAGGTCACTTAACTGTCATGGTTAAATACCCAGGAACCTTAAGCATGCTATTCAGATATTGGTAAGGCCCTGATAGTAAAATCAAACAGCAAGATTGAATCGGTTTCAAACGATTTGATAGTATTAATTTGGGGAGCTCTTAATGGTAAAGTAGTTTCAGTACAGAAGTGTTCTCTGAATTCAGAAATCAATAGTTGTTTACATATTATGTAAAATATATGATAAAAATATGTAACACAAGAAAACTAATTCAAATACGTTCCCCCATAAATATTTCCATAAGGCTAGATCTAGATATACCCCATTAAGGCCATAGGCCAAAGCTTGAATCCCCTGGGTCACTAAAATGCAAGTTAAATTTAAATTAGTTTTTTACTTTATCAATAACGGAAGATTTCTATTGTCAGTGCCCATATAAGTTCACTTACACACATATCTGAATACAGTATGCACACATTGTCATGCCAGCATCCTATCTATATATCTCCTCTTCTTTGTCCTTGTGCCTCCTTTTTATATACCCTTTACAAGCTCTCCTACTTTCTATTCATGTATCCCCTGATATTAATCCATTCTAGTTACAGCCCTCCTATGCTCTCCGAAGGGCAGCATAGGGGGAGATACAATGCACCCACTTTATACTTTACCCTCAGATACAAAGGGCACAGATTCGCCATACAACTACCACATCAGAGCATCAAGTTATCTGTATTGCAATTTCTTTGCAGGATCCTTGATTGGAGGAGGTGGATCCTTGCTGGGATTTGGAAGCGACATCGGTGGCAGCATACGGGCTCCAGCTCACCTTTGTGGAATCTGTGGCTTCAAACCTACATCAGCTAGAGTCAGGTTATGTCCACCAGACTATTATGCACCATGCACATATATACGCTGCTGAAGGAAAAGTTAATTAAGACGGTGAACTGCATCAACATTTTGGAAGCTTGAAAACATTAATATGATAAATTACATAGCAAAATTTAGTTGAATAACCATAATCTAATGTTACAGCCACCTTGGGAATCCAAAATTCTTGGAGCCACCTGCGAGTGAGTATATAATAGTATGATGATGACATTTTTTAGATGAACATACATTTTCTTTAAGTTTAAGTATTTCAAATGGTGGCAATATCGTAGAAGCCAATTTTTATCATCAAAACCGGAAAATAATAAAATCATTAGGCACGACACCAAACCTTGACACTGATAATATATTGTTCTAATGACAGTTTCACCAACATGGGGTCCCCTTGCTCGTGATGTGGACAGCCTCGTCTTGGCCATGAAGGCACTATGGGATGGCAGTATGACTGAATTTGATCCTTTGTCTCCGCCAGTCAAATTCCAGACTGATGTGATAATCCGTTTTACAGCAATGTATTTTTTTACTCATACACATTTCTACTCCATAACACATATATTGAATGCACTCATCTTTATTTCCTTATCTGTTTGATCAGCTTTATGAGGACAAGAAGGCATTGAAAATTGGTTACTTTTATGACAATAACTTCTTTCCACCAGTACCATCAGTCAGTCGGGCTCTTGATATGGCAATTGAAGAACTCAAGAAACAAGGACATGAGGTAAATATAAAGTTTTGCATTGCACAAACCGTGAATAATCCAATCTTCGGATGTGCTTCACGGTCAAGATTTGAGTCTGTTATTAAAGAAGATATTATATCCTCGAATTAAGACATTCTAATCTCAGATGGTAATATATTCCATGTTTCTGGCCCTATGACTTAAGATAAACAACAGAACTTAATAATGGAATGAATCACCACATAACATGCCACATTGGCTGAATATTGGCTTGTGCTTTATCATATGTGTCAAACATGGTTAACTCAATTGTGTAAGCATGGACACTATTTGAATAATGGTCTGATATAGCCACATTTGGCATGTCGCTATGGTTCTTAGAAAAACACCATTTCTTGGTCTCAGATTTAGTATGTATTATGGTAGACCCTCACAACTGGGAACATTCTTGTTTGATAAATTTTCAACAGTCTCAATACTCAGGCAGTGTTAAATTTGAGGTTGAATGCAAATGGCAGACCAGAGCCAATGGGGAATAAAGGGCCAGTTAGGACTACTTGTTAACAATGTAGGTTTTTTCCTTAAATTGAAAATAACTTAAATATTCAAAACTTGATGTGGTTGCACTTCATTACCTTGTAGTGACAAAGAAACTTAGCAAAAAAAATATCTTAATGATTTTTTTATCAATTTGTTAACATCTCTCTTATGCTGCGATATATGACAGACTTCTTTCACTGCAGTTAGTTGAATGGACCCCTCCTAACATTGAGAAGGTGGACGTCCTAGAAACAGAGGCTATTTTTCCAGACGGAGGGGACAATGTCATGGAATTATTGTTTGTATATTCAATTTTGTATTGGTTACAAATTACAGTTTATGTCAATGAAGATACATTAGTCTATTTTTCATATCATGAAGCTAAAATAACTATCAAAAACTTCCTTTACAACAATAAAATTTAAATCTTTATCCAATTGCAGTAGTTTTCTTGCAATATATTGATGTCAGTCCTGATAGGGTTCATTAATAGAGCATGCACATCAGTGTGATTTGTTGCATGCCTGTCTCCAAACAATTTATGACATCATCAAATATCAATTGATGACATCAATGAGTACAATACGGCCATTGGTGACATCATCAATTGTTTGGAGACTGGCATCGCGCATGACTGGCATGCCATATTACTGTACCCTATCGGAACTAAAATCAAAATTTGCAAGAAAACTATACTGCAATTGGATATATAAATCATAGTTACATAGTCGATTAAGCAAGGATGCCAAGGAATATTGTGTGTTAGTATTCTATATAAACACAGTGCTGTTCGAATTTCATTTTCTAGGGAAGGTGACAAAGTTGACGATATCTTAAAGCCGATGGTGGACTTCTTCCGTATTCCCAAATTTCTAAGACCTTTGGTACCATTCCTAGCAAGAAAATTCATGGTAAGAAACAAAGGCATTTCATATTTGATATAAACTTGTCATATATTCTCTGTCTTGTTATTTCTTTTTTATCATTATTAGGCCAATACAATTGTTCATAAATTATCTTAAGTGATAATTGAGATTCTGGATTATTAATGGTTGATGAAAATTCTGATGGATTATCGAACAATTGGTTAAAATATTTACACTAAAAATGGGAATATGACAGAGATATGGCTACAGTAATGTACTCTGTATATGCCGTTTTTGTAGGCCACATGACTTCTGATTATTTTCATTAAGAAAAATATACAACCCACTTATTGAATTAGATAATACTTTCCATACTTTCTTGACTAAGCATTATAAGATAAATGAATTTAATATGCCATTGATCACTTATGAACATATTATGAAACAAAGGACTTAGAATACATTTCAACATTCTTGGTGCGCTTACATAAAGTATTCTGAGAACAAGAATAGGGTCTTTGATTTGGTTCATAACAATAAGATGATATACATTATTTAAAAAATGTACCATTGTTCTGCTACAGAGTGAAAGGCATGGAGAAATGGCTGAGGCACTGCAGGGATCAGGGTAGGTAAAAAATACTCATTAAGACATTAATATATTAGGAAGTATATTGACCTGATCTATTCTCACCTTAGCCATTTGCACATACGATCTGTTTCAGTGATACAAGCATCAAAAGAATTGATCTATGCAAAGATCATGACAATGAATTAATGGGATTTCAAAACTTATACACTTTATCCCTCATTACCATAATCCTGTATAATAAGGCACAACTACACTATTTTAGAATTATTTTAAGCATGTAAGCGCAATAGACTCCGTGTTTTGCTCAGAAAAAATTTTTTATTTAATTTTATTTGTTTTTTTATTTCGTAAAACATAGCTGAGATTTTGTAAAAGATAGCTGAGACTATCAAAAGAAACAACTAGGCCACAAAGACTAACTAAATACTAAATTATATCAACGTGCATGCAATAATGTTGGAGTTTTGCCTGTGTGTTGCTTACGCATGGGTCCCCACGGCTAGCCACCCACCCACCTGCCCACCCGGCTTATGGACATCTTTTGACTGAAGTAACTACAATACCTTCAGCAAATGTTTTTGTCGAGGGTAATAAAACGTTTTGAGCTCAAAAGGGGTTGGGCAGGTAAGTAAGTTATTAGAAAATTGGAAACTTCAATATAACTTTGCTTATTCCATTAGTATTATTCCATTGCAGAACTGTATACAAGTACATGCAACTCCAGGGCAAACTCAAGGTAGGGATATAATTTTGCATGATAAAAATTGTGCCTTTATATCGTTCAATGTGTTTTGATTTATTATAACTCATATAATGCCCATATTTCCAGGAATACCAATGCAAAGTGACAGAAGAATGGAAGTTAGCAGGATTAGATGCCCTACTCTGTCCACCCCTTCCACACCCTGCCTTACCTATTGGAAATCCAGAACACTCTGATAGTAAGTTCTTCACCTACTACTTCTACTACTAATGTAGATGTAAATCAGGGTTTATAGTCTGTTATCTTTCAACAGAAGCTCAACCAACCTTACAATCACATCCTTGGCTGGCCAATCTTGAGTCTTTCGCAACTCCCTGCGGGGAGGGCAGGGGGTGTTTCGTCTTATACACGGTGTAAAGTATCCAGTGTCCAAGATCTTATGACTCCATAAAGTGTAGTGCTGTAGCTCAGCAGCATAAGTCCACAGACTTCAGAATAAACACAACAATAACAAAGTCCATGAATTTGTGTCAGACTGGTATGATTTGGCTCAATCAAAAGATGCCTCCTCTCCCAGATATTTAATATTTATAGCCAGCTTATTTCCTGACTCCTCCCTGAATTCAGGTCACTCTACAATTGGTCAACAGGCCTGAGCCAATTGTAGCACACACATTTAAATACAATATACACTTTTCACAACTCCCCTAGTTGCTTTCTGCCAGGTTTTCTCCAAACCTCCCCCAGTGACTTTCTGCCACCAATTGTATTTGACAAACACATTAAAAACTGACCAGCATAGGGGCCATACAAAGTCCAGTCCAATTCAATAGTTAGAAGTACAGTCTTCCCACCATTAGCTACTACAGCAAACTCCACTGGGCTTTGTACTCATTCTCCTGGGAGCACCAAGTCACATTCCTGGCCAGCCTTCAGGTCTCCTAGGCCCAGAGACCATTGTCCAAGACAATGCTGACCTCTGGCTGACCCATACAATGCCACTCCCTGGTTGAGACTATGCCCATTATGCCCCTCTGACTGAAGCTCTCCCTTTGTCCAGTATTTGGAGTCACAAAGGTGGGGTTTTCAATACAATCACAACAGGGGCCATTTGCACCTGTCCAGCCCATACACCTCTGATACATTCTGACATTCATTAACATTCCTTACTTATCTCTTGACTTAAGTTAAATTCCACACATTTGCTATTTACTGTATTTATACCTTCTAATATAAGAACACTCTCAGTCATGTGTTTGAATTGTATGGACCAGATACATAGACATACATACATATACTAATTAACATAACATTCACAGACATCATTTCAACCTGGTCAAAAAGCCTTTGCTTTTTACACAACTTATCACATCTCTCCTCCCTCTAGAGCCCTATGCAGAGGCAGTCTAGGTCTCCTACCATACTGCAGAAAGAAGGGACTATGTTGAGTCACATCTGATATCGCACAATTATAACACAGCGTTGCAGGGCCCAATTGCTCCTGCCACAGTGAGGTGTCATTGTTGATAAGTTTCCCCATAATCTCCTTGAGAGTGCGATTGAAGCGTTCGATCCTCCCATTGGATTGAGGATGATAGGGCGTGGTCCGCTTGTGTTTCACTCCCACCGACCTCAAGTGTTCATCGAAAGCCAAGGCATTGAACTCGCGACCCAGGTCTGAGAGGATGGTCTCCACGTAACCATGTCTGGGAAAATACTCCTGATGCAGTTTCTGCCATACACATTCATTGGTCTTCCTGGGGATGGGATGGCACTCCGCATAGCCTGAAGCATGGTCAATCAGCGTCATTATATAGCTGTTCCCTTGAGGAGATGTCACCAGAGGCCCCACTAGGTCTAAAGACACTAGCTGCCCCACACTCTTTGCTCTAGGCATCTCTCCCATGGCAGTGTGCACCTTCTTCTTACTGTAGACCAGACAGGTTGGACACTTCAGCACCCAGTCTCGTATCTCCCCTCTCATTCCTGGCCAAACATATGCCTCCTGCACTTTTCGCATGGTTTTAACGTGCGACATGTGTCCCACCTGTTTGTGGGCTTTGCTGATCACCTCCTGACGAAACGAGCTAGGCAGCACTAGGCGGTGATACTCTGGTGCATATTGATATGGCTTTTGTATCGAATACAGTAGACCCCTTATCACCTCATATGAGCTGTCCGGATCATTCCCCTCTCCCCATTGACTCATCCCCTTTTGCTCCTTCTGTACCTGCTCTGGATCCAAACCATCATCCAGGATTGGAGGTGGCTCATCCCCAGGCAGATCCTCTGGCAACTTGTCCCCCACTCTCCACTCATCGATGTCGAAGGTATCGATACCCGCTGGTCTAATTTTGGACAGCATATCCGCCCTTACATTTAACTTTCCCTTCCTATACTGGACTTTGCACCCATACTCAGCCAGTAACACAGCCCACCTTTGGATTTTAGTGTTTTGCATCTCACTGGTGAACAGTGAGGTTAGTGGTTTGTGGTCTGTGAAAGCCTCAAACTTGGCCCCCCATAAGTATGGCCTAAACACCTTCAGAGCAGTGATAAGAGCATAAGCCTCTCTTTCTATAGCGGCCCACCGCCTCTGAGTGGTTGATAAAAGGCGAGACAAATAACTGATTGGGCGTTCCACCCCAGTCCCTGGGTCCCTTTGACACAAAATTGCGCCAATTGCCACGTCAGACGCATCAGTATACAACAGATAAGGATCCTGAGTGCGAGGATGAGCCATGACATGGTCACTTATCAGCAAATCCTTCAAACAATCAAAGCTGGACTGTTCCTCTGCACCCCACATAAACCGTGCATGTTTGCGCGTGAGAGCCACCAAGGGCTCCGACGCGGCAGCGTAATCTGGCATGCAGGACCTGTAGTATCCTGTCATGCCTAAGAAGGTTCGGATTTCCTTCACAGAGCTGGGCGGGCTCATTTTGGCTATGGCCACCACCTTGTCGGGGTCTGCTCGTAATCCTGCACCACTGACCACGAAGCCTAATAGTTTCACTTCACTTTTGCCAAACACACATTTCTTTGGGTTGAGAGTCAAATTAAATTGTCTAAACCGCTCGATCACTTCCTTTAAATTGTGTTGGTGAGTGATAATGTCTGGACTGTACACCACAATGTCGTCGACGTATATCATGCAGCACACGCCAATTAAACCATGTAGCACCTCATCCATGGCTCTTTGAAATTGTCCTGTCGCGTTCGCTAAGCCCATCGGCATTGTGGTGAATTCGAAGAGCCCTCTAAAACACACAAAGGCTGTTTTCTCCATACTTGTTGGCTCCAAAGGCAACTGATAAAAACCAGATTTGAGGTCCAAGGTCGAATACACAGTAGATCCGTGGAGCTGGTCGAACACTTCCTGTATTAATGGCACAGGATAGCAATCCTTCTTTGTGACATTGTTTACCTTTGTGAAGTCAATACAGAAACGTGGCCCATCGGTTGGATCCTTCTTTTCGACAAGCACCACAGGAGAGGCCCAGGGGGATCGAGAGGGCACAATGATCCCCTGAGCCAAAAGTTCATCCACCTTCTTGCTTAGAGCCTCTCGCTTCATATAGGGCACCCTGTAGGCCCTTTGTTTTATGGGTGGTCCCGTGGTCTCAATCCTCACCGCAATGGCCGGATGACGCCCGATTTGCTGGCCACTCGCCGCGAACACATCCATGTTCCTGGCCATACATTCAGCCACCTCTTGAGCAGCCCTTGTCTCTCGTGCGGTCTGGGTCCTAGGCTCCAAGGTCAGCATGTCACCCTGCCTCTCACAATTCTCTGGCTCAGGAACCAGAAGAAACTCCCTTCCTCTCCATGACATCTTTCCGGCAGAGTAATCCACTGTGACACCCTCCTTACGCATGATATCGCGTCCAAAAATAGCCTGGTGGGGTAACCCTTCCACCACCACCACTTGGATCACCCCCACACTGTCTTCCAATACTTGGGTCCTTCCACAGACCTTCAATTCGTGTCCTGTAACACCTTGCAGGCCTTGAGTTGTCCTCACTATGGGTTGTCTCCCCAATCCTTTGCAAATTTGCTGAAATTCCCTGCGCCGCAGCACTGTTCGCGCTGCTCCAGTATCTACCAAGGCCATTACGTGGTGACCGTGGAGCCTTAGCTCCACGAAGGCCCGGCAGTCCGCTGCGGCGCTTAGCGGCCCCCCTGGAAGCCCTGTTGTCTGCCTCCTCCATAACCGCCCTTCGATCCCCTGCATTCTCGGCGTAGGTGACCTACCTGGTCACATAATGCACATATTGGTCGCCCATCCTCGGTGAATTTCAGGGGCGGCCTGTCACTTGTCCTAGCTGGTGGGGCCCGCCTCCTGCTTCTCTCATTCACAGGATTGGGGTTCGTCCTAGATGCCTCCGTGCCCTTTGAATTCTTTACAAAAGCCACCAACTTAGTAAACTCCTTAGACATGCCATCCACTCGGCGTGTCAATTCCTCCATCTTGTCTTTCTTGGGCACCTCAGCCCTAGGCTCACGAAGAGGGGCCAGAGCACCAATTTCCATCGGTTCCTCTGGAGTGTCCTCTGGCGCTCTCCCATTCAAGGCCCTATATAGGCGGTAATTATTTCCTTCGTGCTTGGCCACTTGGTCCATGGCATCCACATAATCCGTTGGATCGCTGTCCCGTACTACCCTTTCCACCAGCTTTTTATCTGTCAACCCACGCAAATAAGCCCCCAGCATTATGCGTTGTTGATCAGTGTTACGCTGCGCCTTTGGATATCCTAGGTCAGCTGCTTCGCGGAATCTTCGGCCATAGGCAGCTGTGGCCTCATAAGGTCCTTGCAAAATCTTTTCAACTTCATCCCGCATCCGATCTTCCTCGTGTTTCGACAGGAACGTGTCTGAGAGATGCTTCCTGAGGTCAGCCCACACGGCCAGGTTACGATCATTCAGCGTGGTCAAGTACCTCTCCAATTCTGTCCGCAGGGTACCCTCTGCCGTTTGGGATGCCACATAGACAGTGAATGACGTGTAGGGCTCCGTGAGCTCCACATCAATGAACCACTGTCTCAGTCTGCGGGTCGAAGAGCCGTCACACTTCGCCACCCTTTTCGCCTGCGCTTCAGCCCTTACCCTCTCAGTGTTCTGCTTGGCCTGGTCTGCCTGGTGCTTCAACAAGTCTGTCGTGACCGCGATCCCGTCCCTCTGGATCTTTGCGTAGTGCTGGAATTGCTCGGCATTCATTTTGGCGCTTCTGAATCACTGGTGTGTAACTTGCTGCCTCAGGTAAGTCTCTCAGTCACAATTATCTCCTGTGCCCACACATGAGGGCTCTTTCTTCAAGAGTCTCTTCTGGTCATGCAACCATCAAGTATTGTCTCCCTCAGCTCTGCAATCAGTCTCATAATCAGTTCCTCAAGTTTCACTGATAGTTAATTAACCTACGTGTTTTCCATGTGAATCTAGGTCCTTCCCTTTCCAGATAGAATCACGTCGGGGTCACCAGTTGTAAAGTATCCAGTGTCCAAGATCTTATGACTCCATAAAGTGTAGTGCTGTAGCTCAGCAGCATAAGTCCACAGACTTCAGAATAAACACAACAATAACAAAGTCCATGAATTTGTGTCAGACTGGTATGATTTGGCTCAATCAAAAGATGCCTCCTCTCCCAGATATTTAATATTTATAGCCAGCTTATTTCCTGACTCCTCCCTGAATTCAGGTCACTCTACAATTGGTCAACAGGCCTGAGCCAATTGTAGCACACACATTTAAATACAATATACACTTTTCACAACTCCCCTAGTTGCTTTCTGCCAGGTTTTCTCCAAACCTCCCCCAGTGACTTTCTGCCACCAATTGTATTTGACAAACACATTAAAAACTGACCAGCATAGGGGCCATACAAAGTCCAGTCCAATTCAATAGTTAGAAGTACAGTCTTCCCACCATTAGCTACTACAGCAAACTCCACTGGGCTTTGTACTCATTCTCCTGGGAGCACCAAGTCACATTCCTGGCCAGCCTTCAGGTCTCCTAGGCCCAGAGACCATTGTCCAAGACAATGCTGACCTCTGGCTGACCCATACAATGCCACTCCCTGGTTGAGACTATGCCCATTATGCCCCTCTGACTGAAGCTCTCCCTTTGTCCAGTATTTGGAGTCACAAAGGTGGGGTTTTCAATACAATCACAACAGGGGCCATTTGCACCTGTCCAGCCCATACACCTCTGATACATTCTGACATTCATTAACATTCCTTACTTATCTCTTGACTTAAGTTAAATTCCACACATTTGCTATTTACTGTATTTATACCTTCTAATATAAGAACACTCTCAGTCATGTGTTTGAATTGTATGGACCAGATACATAGACATACATACATATACTAATTAACATAACATTCACAGACATCATTTCAACCTGGTCAAAAAGCCTTTGCTTTTTACAACGGGGTTAACAGCAGGGATTTATTAGCTCACACAAGTGCCATCAATGGGTTCTTAATGCCAAATACTCATTGCACCTGGGTGGGGTGAGGATGAAAAACTCAAGACAAATTTATTTGCCTTCATAGAATAATATAATAATAGGTGGAAACAATACCCTATTAACAATGTATGAGAGGGCAGGAGGAACACTCTAAGACACATTAATAGCATCGCTATCGAGTGCCCTTCTGGTTTTCCGAGAGATCCAAGGAAATCATTATTAATGGCAATATTTTTTTACATTACATAAATGAAGATGTTTGAATGGATGTCTCTAAGATTGTTTAAAGAAATCAAGCAGAAGGAGATCACCGGGCCCATGTTAGAAGAGTATGCCCAACTCCTCGATGCCATGGTGGGGGTTTAAAGTTCAAACTCACAACCTTGCAGATAGTGGGCGAACACCTTAACCACTAGACCATGACATCACACTACTACTACGACTACTACTACTACTACTACTATTTCAACACAAATCAATTTCAATTCACTCTTTCTCCACAGGTGGTGCAGGTTATATGTTCCTGTACAACATCCTCGACTACCCAGCTGGGGTTGTCCGGATGACCAAACAGACAGCTGAAGACATTGATGCTTTGAAATATTACAGGCTAAATGAGAAGTTTAAATTGCAGGCAGAAATTAAAGAGGTAACTAATATATAATTCAAAAGGATTAAGATGGATGGCTGGAGTTAATACTGCAATAAAATATCGATAATGGTCACATATAAATGGGGTTGAGAGTATGGTTCATAAAACTAATGAATCTATCAATAATCCATGTAAACTAGTTTGGAGGCAAACTTGTCAAGATTTTAATTTAATTAATGTGCGTCAAAATATCTACTAAGATAATACACTAATTACATTAAACGTTGATATATTGAAGTTTACAGACATGGTCATAATGTTATCAATTATCATTACATCTGCCACCGGCAGCTGGTCATACAAACGGACGACACTAAGTCCAAGCCACCCACCACAACTTACCATGTGATGGATCCAATTGTGGGGGCTCAAAGAATTTTGTCACACTTGCTGCAATACCTTCTGGCCCAGATTTGATTATTAAGATCCTCCTTGGAATCAACAATTAGTTTTAGCAAACAACAAACTTAGGGATTGGCCAGAGCTTCTTATAACAGCATGACATCACGTGAGCACTTTCATAAATCTTATTTGTGAAAAGTACTGTTTGGTTGAATGCTAAATAAGAGATTGCAGCACAATTAAGTAAGTTTCAAGTGTCCTTTTTTACACAAACGCATGTGTTTTTAGTTATTCAAAAATAACATCAAACTGAATTTCGGTCTTAATTTTTATTAGGTCCCTATTATCCATCTGGAGATGATTTGCTTTTTGAGCCATATCCCCAAAATTTTATGCCAAATAGATATTCAAAGACATTGTAAATATTGTATCTGTCTATCATCTTAAGTTTCCAATGTTAATTTTCTGCCATCATCATGGCTGTCACACAATCGCAATAACTGACAGAGTGGACATATGTTGTGGATACATCAGGCACCATTGTGTTGTATAGCAGATCTAAGTAGGCCATAATCGTTTTTCATACATACTTTTATTTTTTCGTTTTACAAATATATGAGCATGATTTAACATCTGTATCATTTACAATTCATTTCAGATGGTAAGCCAAGGAGAGGGTTTGCCTGTGGGCGTCATGGTTGCATCACTTCGATGGCAAGATGAAAAATGTCTTCGAGTCATGAAAGCTGTTGAGAAAGCTGCTGACTTTGTTGTCCAATAAATGCAAATATAAACAATATTTCCTGAGTGAAACAGCCAAATAAAAAAAGCAATTTTGCGAAAATGTGCACTTATGCTAAAATGTGTAGAATCGATATATATAAACACCCTGGAGTAAAATAACTAATATACTGCCATTGCTGCTTCTACTACGACAACTACTATGGCAAAACACATGTTCATTGCCACATGCCCTCTCAACAAAAAACACACAAATGCAAATTTTCATATATCGATAGAAACTCTAAATAGTTAATTCATGAAAAACAAGTCGCTCAATTGGATATTTGTCTTAATTAATACCACTGAACCTGAGCCTGTGAATGGCTTTCCTCCTTGACGGTGTCAGTTGTATGACTTATGGGTGGTCCCCCCTTCTAGAAGCCAGTTTTTGCCATTGGGGGATATCCTGACTAATGCTGTTGTATATGTGAAAATAAATGCAGCAAACAGAGTAATTGTTTCCGTCATGCAGAGATTACTGAATAAAGATGTGGACAAACCCCAAAAGATCTGTGGTAGAATTTTTAAGTTCCTCAGGAAGTCAGCTGGTTGCAAATACTATGTATGAAGGAAGGGTGGCTAAACTTGCCAACAAGATTGGGAGGATCCTTGCCTCCCATGTATGCAAACTTTGTGCTGCTAACCAGTGGCCGACAGCTACGGTTACCGGCTACTAGAACCTGTCAGTACAATAGCACGTTTATACCTAATGATGTAAGGTTGCTAAACAAATTCATCTGATCATAATGGTGTGTATTGGTTTTCATAATACTTTTTCACTGCACTTAACATGTAAGGCACCAACAAATTTCGCTTGCAACCAATAAAATATCTTATTTTGGTGTAGCCTGTCATGAAATGTGTAGTTTTAGCCCCAGAGGGCACTTTCACTCACTGAACATCAACCAAGTGCCACCTAGTCTTTTCCTTCATTAAAACTGATGTTGTCAGTAAGCAGAAATGGAAAAAAACTGCAGGCTAAATGCTAATGTATTTATTTTAGTATACAATTACATGTGATCAATACAATAAAACTAATAAACTAATAATACAAGTCAGATCTATCTATATATTTATTATATAATTTAAGTATCGGACACATATGTATTAAATTCCAAGGACTAATTTCAGTATACATTTTGATACACGTTATAATAAAAAATATTTTCAATTAGTAGTTCCATGCAGTATATTTGTATTGGTACATTTACTCATTTTCTCCAGTTCCTTTTGTCACAAAGGCAATCGTATTTCTGTTTATGTAAAGCTCACTTTCATATCTTATTCTTTCTTTGCTTATAACTCTTTTAGCACCTTCTTTGAAAGGAAGACAAAAGGTTTCACATTTTACTTCGTCGGGCAGATCCAAGGTTGTGTACATTGTCGCTGATCTAGAAGAAGTGGTCTTCGTTGTTCGTACACTGAAGCAAACTTCCTCTCCATAAAAGCGAATGTTGTCACTTGGGTTGAAATCTCCCTTGCGAATAACATGCTTCACTGAATCACTGCAACTTTCTTTGGTTGGATAAGTAATATGGATGTTGGTGGTTGAACATTCGGTGATCTCTACTGCGACAGACTCATGGCTACCGCTTTGACCGGACTTTACAGAGCAATGAGATATGCACTGTGGTAGAAAGTGCCATTGCAGATCTCGCATGCAGTATGCTTCACCAATTCCTATCTGAAGGTAACCAGTGTTACATTCATAAGTGGCCAAGCCACCTACATCTTTGGTGGTCAAGCTGATCAATTGTCCATTGTGCACTTGTGGAGGAGTCCCACATTCTTGTTTCCGGACACACCGTCCAACATTACCCACCCAGATGCTGTTCTCTCCGCATCTAAGGACTCTATCACCATTTTTGTATTCAAAGCTTTCATTACAATGTACGGTGACAGTGCTGTTTAATGTTGGAAGATGGGGCGCGACTGTTGGAAGGACACTAAATCCAGGCCGTGTGATGCTGTCATTAGCAAAATATCCATTCGCAATTGTCGGTACTGGTCCGCATACGATAGGTTTGCATGTAGGTGGGTTGTTCCATCCTTGTCTACATACTGATTTGTTTAAGCCAACCATATAGAATCCTTCGTTGCATTTGTAGATTGTCACTCCCCAGTATGACATATTCGAAATGCTGATGATCTTGCCATTGTCAATTTCTGGTGGCGGACTGATACACACTGCAGTAGCATTACAGTACTTATTGTAGAACCCTTCATCACACTTACAATAGTATTGCTTTCTTCCCGCAAGTGTACAATTTCCATGCACACAGGGATTGTCATGGCAAGGAGACAACCACTGACATCTATCACCATAATAACCTTCAGGGCAATCGCATTTGTACATTTTGATTCCACGACTGATGCAGGTGCCACCATTCTCGCAGAGTCCTCGGTCCTTGTAAGCTTCACATGCAAAGGCATTTCCTCTGAGACTCTCCATATTCTGAATGGTTTCATTGCAAGTCTGGGGCAAAACTTCAACAGCATCAATGCCCACATAATCATCTCCACCAAATTTTTTGGAGACTTTTGCCTCAAGTATGATTGAATGCTGTCCCGGTTTGAGAAACAAGAGGAAGCTGTACCAATGATCAGAGAAGATTTTAGGAAGGTATTCTGTGTAGTTTCCCTGTGGTCCTGTTCCTTTGACATTCAATGCATTGTATTGAGCCAGCTGATTGTCAGGGACACCTACTGAATTGTGCCTGTTGAAATACAAGCATGACTCAGTAATGATGTTCAAGGTGGGTAACTTCAATTGCATTGAACCTAAGCCATAGCTGCCATAAAACTGAGAATGTGTAGCACCCAGAAAATAACCAGTGGGAGAATGGGTTGATCCTTTTCCAGAAAACAGTTCCTCTTTCCTGTAGGTCAAGAAAGGCCTTTCGCCCTGCTGTGTGTAACCACAGAGGCCAGCATCAAACCCACAGTCCCCTACGACTCAGTCGATCACCACTTCTCCGCACCTGGTATTGAACAACCCAATGTCATCCACAGCAGCTGCAGTGTTTGCATCTCCATCGTAAAAACTCTTAAACACAAGGCTATAATCTCCCAGTGGTAATGATATCTCAGCACGAAACCAGGATTTTATAACAGACCTCCTAAAATGGGCAAGGAGTACTTCTGTTTTGTTGTAGTATTGGATGTACAGTCGCAGACTTCCATATGAGACGTCATTCTCTTCTTTGTTGCCCAGGTTGTTGAAGTAATCAAATATCAAACATCTGAAAGAATTAAAGGTGAGAAATAGTGGAAAATGAGCATTAACACAAAAAAAACACCAAAAAAACAGTAAGCTGAGTGGCCTATTGGTTAGGGTCATGACTGCATCCACTGATGGTTTCAAGTTCAAATCCAAAGTCCCAGCACTCTACAGGAGATTTATCTCAACAGTACGTTAGTCCCATTAGTTGTTAAATTAATGATGTCTGGTACTCAATTTCTGGAGCAAGTAAATGTCCTGACCAATGGGGTGAGTTATCTCATCATTACGACTGTTTGGCAGCTGACCTCATAGGCTGACTAAGCTTCTAGCCTTATTGTTATCTTATTGTTATCAAATGCCACATTTAATGGGGCTTCTTTGACACCAGTACTATAGAGACAATAAAATCGAAATCCCACCACCCCCCCTCCCAAGTTAAAATTGTTACGAAGCCATAGAAACTGATTTAAAAACTGAAATCACAGCATACACCCCAAAGGCTTTATACTGCGTGTTACACAAATAAGTTTCTTACCGTTCACCATCGATTGTTAGAGTAGGACTACTCAGAGAGACCCACTTGTTCCTTGCATCTGTATCTGGGTGGGTGTGAATAAACATGAACTGACTGTTTGGACCAGCAGGAGGAGCCTTCAACGAATAGAGGCGGCTTCTTTCAAAATCAGAAAGAGAGCCTTGTTGCCATCTCAGGCCACTCTGATCTCCATTCTCCCACTGGCAATGACTGACCTGAAAGGTGCAATCTGCTGGACTGTGGTCATCATGCTGTACATACAATGTATAAATTATAACTCAATACTGCTGATCAGACTGATTCTTTATTGTAAAAAATGAACGAAAACACATTGTTTTGACAATAGTGATGATTATGGGTCTCAGAACTCAAGTTAAAGCTTGATACTACTGGTTTTATGAAAATGATGCATGGGCCTCAGGGTGAAATATGAGAATATGACCAGAAAATATCATACAGAAAAATATTAGCTCATGGACTTTCACAACAAGAAAGATTATAATATAAATTCCTCTATAATAAATTAAATAAATGATGATTGCTTTATTACATTACTTTTACAAATAAATTTAAATGAACATCAAACTCAAAATAATCCTTATAGCCATTTGACTGTGTCTAAAATAACTGACCCATATCCATTGTGATTAACAAGTCTAGTTTATTTAAGTTTGTCAGTATTAGTCAAATGACAAATAACATACAGAATATTGACTTCAGGGGCGTTCACACTGTCACGAGTGGGGATGGCAAGTGAGCTTGCTTATCCTTGTTCATAAGTAATTCACTCGCCAAGCATTGTATGAATACTGGTGCTATTCCATAGAATGGTCCTGGTCCCTCCAGATCATTCGTAAACATCCGTGGATAGGGGAAAACATTTTTAAGCTTGGTAAAAAATTTGGCGGACGTTCGACGAGTAAAATTATTTACCTTTTTACAGGAGTCACTCGGGGAGTCGTTCAGCGAGTGGTTGGCGAGTGTTCGGCGAGTTATCTACGTATCCGCACTTGCTCACTCCTGCTCATCTGTGGTGGGCTCAGTGTTAAGGATGTTTCACATATAAACGACGGATATACACAAGTGAATAACGAGTGTTCCACGTATGTTGTTCATGAGCGATTCCCGAGTGACTGGCAATCCGTAGCCCTCTCATCCTTCACTGGTGGACCACACGCCCATCAATCTACAATTGCCTCATGGATGCCCCCATGAACGTTCATCTAAATAGCGATTAACAGAGCCACGAATGAACACGAGTAAGCACGTATAGTCTGTTTTTGACATCCGTGGTCTCGACAGTGTGAACTATGCTTAAGGCTGAATATTTTACTAAAATAAACCAGTCTTAAGAACTTTTTCAGTCAAAATGGCCAATTGTAATCATACTAGACTCAAAATGTCTACAGTTAATGAAAGTTTCCAACAGGTCTGACAGTGTTAATGCCATTTTGTTATTGATGCCAATTAACTCTAGATCCAGTTGTAGGCCTCTATCACAATTGTTTTGGGGAGAAAAAGTGCTTGAGGTCACTGACACAGTAGCAGATAAGTATTGTTTGATGATGTCAACTATATTAGGATGTCATCCATTGCAACAATGGTGTAGAGGTCTGGATTCACATGACGTCCTGTGGAGTTTAGTTTCCAAGTATATGAATTATTCTGTAAGAAATATATCGAAATCGGTCGTGACTGCTGTTAACTGTCCTGTACCAATGCTATGTTTACAAAATCACCATATCCTGGTACATGAAACCAGCCTGTGTAAACACATGTGCACACCAAGACCAAAATACGACATAAATGTTCATGCTTTTTTTATTTGAAAAACGTGACAAATGCTGTTGAAGTCCTAACCAGTAGCGATGTGTAATTATAATTTGAGAATTTAGATACATAATTTTGCATCTTAGATACAAATGTGAACCATACACAACCCTACCATAGTTGCAGAATACAGTTAGTTTCATTAAAAATGGCCCGTCAAATTGAAACTAGCCAAAGCTGTCATGGCTGGCTACTCAAGGCCGGATCTAAAAGTACATATTTATGATATATTAGATTAATTTCTTACATTTACCAAGGTTTATATTTATCTGATGATAGATGTAAGCCGATTATTAGCTATACAATTGGACAGAAGCAGCTGGCTTGAGCATGTTTAAACCACAGCCAGGTACAGGTCTATACAGACGGCTAGAGTTGACTGTATTTTGTGAAACTAACTGTACATCTGAGTAACAGCTCTGGATTCAGAAAACATTTGTAAAAAACATGTAAATATCTGTACATTTATAATACTGAAAATATGACTTAATTGCCAGAGTTATGAGATGTTTGGTCTTCGTAATGTGAGACAAATTACAAAACCTTGACCGAATATACCTGCAAATGTCAATACCAATTTTTTAGGTCATGCTGCCATTTCAACAATATATAAAGTTCACTTACTTCCAATGCTACTGCTGAGCAAATGAAGACGGCCAAAATGATCCACTGACAAGTCAGGGTGAGATCATTTGGTCCACCAAATGCACACACCAAAATGCACTTCCTTAGGTTTGGTGTCTTTTATACCTCTCATTGGTTGACAACAAGGATTTTGTTGAAACCACCAGGTTTTCCAGCACTGGTGAAACTGGCATAAATTGACACAAGTTCACAGCATGTCACTCAAATTATCTGTCACTTTTTTACAACACTAGACACTGGTTTACAACACTCCCGAAATCCTGAGTCATATCATGGAAAACACTTTCGAGACAATACTGATAGTTGCCATGTTAAGTGATCATTGACATCATGACTGTCTTCTTGTAGATTTTTTTCAGTTTATTGTAATCTTTCTGACTGCTGACTTATGACCTAATTCTATACAAACATACAGTTGAGCCAATGAAGTTAACACATCCCTCAGTGTTTCGCTATTGCATTTGTCAAAATATTGTCTCTAAATTAATGCTTGTGACACTTTCAAAATTGACTGAACCTGTCATGTAATTTCAAACAGGCTTCCTGGGCAGCAGGATGATGTGTAAACTTTTGGACTCAACTGTAGTTGCCAAATGTCCAACTATGGCCATATAGTGATATTCGGTCTAAATTTACTAAATGTATTGCCGTCAATAGTGTCGTATACATGTATTACCTATATATTAAAGTTAACTTATTGCTAACAATTCTGTCCAGTCTCTGCTTTGTGTGAAAACAGAAATATGACAGTCGGTAAAAACATGTAGAAAAAAATAGTTCTATAGGGACAGTATTTTAAATAGTTTTTAATACATATCTATTTATATCTCACACTTTACAACTTATTCCTATAAATATCAGCTTCTAAGTGTAATACGAAATTGTCAGAGTAAAGGAAAACAATAAATATTAATGTAATACAATAATATAAAACGAAAGATTTACCAAAAATTAATTTTGACCTACTCTAGTCTAGCCTGGAATTGTAGAATGCCACAAATCTATTATGGTCTGGAGTACAGTCATGTCTGATAGTGAGCACTATTGCTTTGAAAGCACAACTTGTTTTAATGGTGAGGTTCTTCTATCACTTGCACATAATTTCCCACATAATATCAGCATGCTGCAACACAACACCATCATTGACGAAGCTTGTTGCTTTCCTACCCAAGTTTCATGTTTGTTGATAACTTTATCAAATTTCAATGTTTGCTGATAACTCTATCAATCACTGATTAAAAAGGGGATTCTTTTTTATCATTTGTCTGTTTTCAGTTTATTTACAGAAATGTGACATTATAACTTGAAGGTGAACTCAATGTCATGTTTAATGTCACAAAAAATGTGTCATCATTTTTGGAAGTACACAGTGGCGTATTTAGAAATTTGTTAAAAGGGAGGGGGGACACTGACAAGCTAAATCCAGGAATGAATAATAGCGACCCTGGTAAACACAGAATATGAAGATCACGCGTCCTGCGCGCTTTCTGCAAACTGCATTTTTTGCATTTGGATAGTCTGAAAAAATTTTTTAAAAGAAGAGATATATGCATCTAGTGTATACATTTTAGACCATCAATTTTCATTGTATTGCAAGAAATCTTGGCGTGAATTTGCTTTTTTAGAGTATTTTTAACGTATTTTTTTTGGGGGGGAGAGCAATATGCAATACTTATGCCATGAGAAGTACACGATCAACCAGGGTCATGAACAAATTTGCATCTTTATACTAGTCCAGTACCTCTTCATTTACATCGCCAGAATAAGTTTTTCCAAGATAAGTAGAGGGATTTTGTTTCAAAATTATAATGTGGCTCTCAGAAAAGAAGTCAAAATCATGGATCACGCACACACACAAATTGCCCATTTTAATTATTGTGTTAGAACAATCGAGATACAGCTAAATGAACAAGAATAGAACTAATTCCTAGCGTCTTTCTGGTCTTCTGATTGATAGGTTTCTGACCATGGCTGTGAATAGCATCTATATTCAAGACATAACATTTATTCAATTTTTCACTGCAGTTTCTTTCATCTTTCATTTGTTATTCCTTTCTCGCATTCAAAGTTTATTGTTTTATTTTTATCGATCTTTATTCATTTACACTGCCCTCCAAAAGTTTTTACTAAACTGTTTCTATGCACGATAATTTACAACTATGGTTACTCTTAAAAGTAATAAACAAAAATTAGATAATTTTTTTTTATCTATCCAAAAAAAAGTAACCATTAGTGTTTCATTCAATGTAATACCTTTCCCACATTATGGTCTCATTGGACATAGCACTTTTAAGCTAATTGCTGAAAAACAGTGTCTGCAGGATATTAACAGTAAATCTACAATACACATCCAGACGCTTATTTAAATAATCATGACATAATCATTTCGATTATCATCATATTTGGCTTGGGCTGGCTTTATGTAGTAGTCATTAAATAATCACTTAACCTAATATTGAAATATAGGTATACCAATTAAAATGCTGTGCTGTCCAAACGTTTCCAAACGTTTGGAAGGCAGTGTATACAGTACAAAGTTGCATGAATATTATAGGTGCCACAGTCACTGTCAGTGACTTCAGCCATTCATTATACACTGTATAAACAAGTCAAAATCTAGGACCTTCGAGCTGAGATTTATATATATACGACCTTATCTATAGAATAACTGGATCATATCATATCAGCATTGATTGTCACTGAACTTGGGACAAAATTCTGCTTTGCACGGATTCGGTGATCAACAAAAATGCTATTCTGGATTACAGAATGCCTGTTTTCAACTTGTGGTCTGGTGACCATAGGATTCTTTGCAGTTGTGTATTATCTCTTCGAGTCAAACAGAGTGGCTGCGATTCGTCAGAGATTTGACATTCTAAGAGAACGTCGTCAAAGACAGGTCAAAGAGGCCATTGACAATCTTCGGAATCAGCTTAAGGTGAGAGCTATGAATAATGAAAATAATACACAGCATATAAATAAAAGTTCAGTCGTGCACATGAATTTAGGACATACAATGTACAATGTGATTATCACCATGATGGGCAATACAGTTAGGTCATCTAAAAATACCATTATGAGACAGAACTGAGGAGAAGGAACAGGGTCAATGTGCATTTCATAAAGAAAACATGACATTGTATATAGGCATTTTCTTGGCATATGATATAATTGTAATATCATTGTATAATTATTTCTTATACCGTCATGTATCATATACGCCAATTGTTTGTCTGATACAATTGATCAATATACTAAGACTTAAACTATACAGTGCATAACTACATCAAGTATCTAACTAACTCCAGATGTTCACTGATTTACCTGTTCAAATTAAAGAAGTTGATGAAACTTTAGACAATTGTTAACAAAACAGTAACTACTGGAATAACTGTCAATGTGGATCTTGTATTTTTTTTGTATACAAAATAACCTGGAACTTTACTTAGAACATTATATGTCATTTCTCATATCATTTGTAAATATTTGTCATCTTGTTGTTTTTGTTATTTTATTTGTCGGTTAAAAGCTACTGTAGCTTATATTCTTTGTTTTATTGTCATCACCGACTGTAAATTAAGTTTTATCTTATCTTTATCTTATCTTTATCTTATTCACTGGTGAATGTTTTAATTTTCTGGCATCGATTAGTATTAACCAATTTGGTGTTCACCTTATTAAAGAGAATTTGGTCAAACTGAAATAAGTTTCTGTGACATGAGAGTGTTAGTAGCTGTACATGGCCACAACGTGTGTGTGTTACATTTAGTATACTTTTTCTTTTCTTTCAGAATGAAGATGACAATGCAGACATAACCAAACAGACCCTGCTGGAGACCAAAAGCAAAATTGATAAAGGCGAATTGAAAGCTGTCCAAGTTTTAAAAGCTTTCCAAGCCAAGGTAAACCAGTGTAGTGCCCTGAAAACAACATGTTGTGAATTGCTTTGTAATAGTTAATAGCTGTTAATAACAAATTGAAGCAATACAAATACTTAACACATGACATGCAAGGACTATACGTTATACTATTTTCATAGTAAATATAGAATGTTTGTGAGAACTATTCTATGCAGCCCTTTGCCACCTGTTGTTTGCCAATGGAAAGAAATTGTGTAAGGTGCTAAGAGTTGGCGGGTGGGCGAATAAGGGTTTAACGTCCTGTATTTCTGCAACTGATGGGCTAATTGGGACAGGCAGGGACCATGGCAAAGAAATGACGCTGAAACAGCCGTCCAACTTATATATAATTGGAACAAGAATTACTCATACAATTATGAATACAAACTGTAATTATGGCATAGAGACTGCCTGTATTATGACTGAAATTTTTTAGCAGAAATGGAAAACAAAAAATAATGCTTATACCATATATGCGATGAAGCAGATAGCAATTTACACTACCTCGAGCCTATCGACCCAAATCTCAGAACAATTGAGATAATGATAGACAATGAATAATAGAGTCAAGCTCTGTAATTAAATAGAAATAATACTTGCAATTGAAATTCAAGCTAATACATCGAAATTTATAAGAAATGATAAAATGATAATATCTATAAAAGGGGTGGGTGGCTGGGTGAAGAAATGAGAGCGAATGACTAAACAGGAAGGGCTCCCCAGTTTTGTTTGAATGATTATTCGGATTATATCGAAACGAACGCAATTGGCCTACAGGGAAGGCGGTGGCGCCTAAAAGCAGATTGCCTCAGATTGCCTACTGATTATTAACCATATTTATAATTTAATAAATGTAATTTAATAATCAGAAACAACTAGGACAAAGATTAAGTGTGGACAAATGAACCATTTTTTGGCTACACAACATTCACTCAGACAACACAACTCAAGTGGTTGCTCTTGTGGTAGCCCAAATCAAGTCAAACCCAAGAGCAAATATGAAAGTGTAAGGCTAAATAATTCACAGTATGATGTGTTAGTTGATGCAAGTGCAAATGAGAGTATGTGGGCCTGATGCTAATTGTGCAGCGATAGAGGCAGTCTGATCCACATTGGGTCTTATATAAACCTTGTAGGCCTCAGACCTCCAGCGTCTGAGCCGCTGAATCACGGTCTTGGGCAATTGCATAGCAGCCGCATCTGTTGCCACACCCGCTCTTAAAGAATGTGTGGTAATATTGCTTGCAGAAATCCCTGCAAGACGAAACAATCTCTTCATGGAACTAGAAAAATTGGCGTAAGTAAGAGGAGAGCCATCTTGAAATAGAAAAACTGGCTGAGTAGCAGCCGCCCCTTTTAGCAATCAGATACAACTTCATGCTACAAAAGGCACAGATGCGTGTTCCGGAGCAACCTATAGTTACTTGGAAACCTTTTATAGAATTCTTAGAAGATGCTACTTTAACTAACATGAAAGGAATTGATGCTCCATGAAAGGAGAAGGCACCTGGGAGCAAGGGTGGCGACACTGACGGATTATAACAATATTCGGCCGTGCGCAGACACCCAAAATATGCTAGCATCATAGCGCTAAGCAACATAAAATTATTATAAGTAAAATCAACAGTTACATGGAGATGAGCCAGCATGGCCTCGCTTGCATTTGGGCAAGGCGCAGAGCATTCCACAGATTTTAATGCCCATTTACCTCTAACTGTATAGATATTGGGTGGGTGACACCCCAACGATATGAGCCAGGCTCTAACACCTGATAAATACACCCTAATAGTGGACAAAGCCAATCCGGCAGATGACCAATATGTAATAAATCTAAGAGCAGACAGCTCAGAGAGACCAAGAGGATCGAGTGAGTAGACCTGAGCAAACCTCAAATACCTGGTGACAGCGGCAGAATAGGACTTGCGAGAGTTGAACGCTAACCCCGATGTTACCAGACCAACTCTTTTTTAATGATTTTACAAATTAACGTACATATTTCTTTTTTTTTTCTATTTTAATTTGAAGAGTTGATACAAGTACACCTGTGAGATAAAGAGCAGAATGCAGGACTGCATTAAAGATATCAGAGATTTCCTTCATAAAAACAAACTGTGCAATAATGGTGAAAAAACCGAAATAGTCATTTTGGGTTCCAAAGTCCAATTAGAAAAATTCCATATAAATCCACATGTGGTGGAACACATTGAAATAAGCTATGTTAATGATGCTAAAAATCTAGGTGTTACCTTTGATAGACATATGAAACTGGAAAAGCAAATCAACAGAATGTGCCAGTCAGCATATTTAAATATCAGGAACATTTCTCATATCCGGCAGAGTTTAAATAAAGACGACACAAAGACAATTGTCAATGCTCTAGTTACTCCTCATTTAGATTATGGAAATGGCCTTCTCTATGGTGTTACAGGC
Source organism: Alitta virens (assembly GCA_932294295.1). Lineage (NCBI taxonomy): Eukaryota > Metazoa > Annelida > Polychaeta > Phyllodocida > Nereididae > Alitta > Alitta virens. The sequence continues at coordinate 3,311,618 of OW028579.1, read as the reverse complement.
AAATATCTGAAAAAATTTCAAGTCGCACAGAATGCAGCTGTGAGGCTCATTGAAAAATTAAACAAACGAGACCATGTTTCACTCAAAAGAAAAGAACTACACTGGCAGCCCATACTTGCAAGAATAAAATATAAAATATTAACTTCTACATGGAAAATAATCAACAATCATGCCCCCAAAATACCTATCCGAACTAATTGAACTGAAACCTAATTCACACACTCTATGAAATACCTATTTCGCCACAAAAAATGTACCGCGCAATACAGCCGTGCAATATAGGAAAATATTGCACGGCTATAAGCCAATCAGAAGCGAGGATTTCTGCTAGCCATATAATATAATATTATAATAGTATGGTTACACTGTGACTATGCTGCAGACTGATAATAACAAGCTTGCCATTCTTGATTCATTATTTCAGGCGCTGAAACTGCACGAGAAATACAACTGCCTGGTCGAACCAGTAACAGAGGCAGAGGTAAAGTGAGAATACGGATTGACTTCATGAATGTCCAATTGCATTATATTGTAATAGATTAAAAAACCACTGAAATTACCTTTTTCAACACAGGCAGAGGCAGTTGCAGTTGATGAGAAGAAAAGAACAGGGCTTTTAGCTGGAATTCCAGTTAGCATTAAGGATGATATTGGTATCAAGGTAGGCCAGATATCGGTACACCAAATCTCGCTCAATTGATGGGTGCAGATTAACTTTTTTGTATGCATTTAAATTCTCGTTCACATTTAAAATGAACATAATTCGAATACAATGCAGCTGGATTGCCTGGTATGTAGTTAACTACAGTTAGTCAGCTTCTCTGAAAGTGCTAAGTTTTTGCCATGTTTATCTAGAGAATTTATAATAAATTTATGTAAGGGAATTCACTTTTTATCCCAACTTTTCCTTAGGAATATGTCACAACAGCAGGAGCAGCCAAATTGCTTGGGGTAGCATCAATTGAAGACTCAGCTTTGGTCAAGGTAAGCTGTTTCATATGCAGTGCACACAAAAGGCATTTGCTTAATGCCTTTACGTGAAAACAGTTTTCATTTTACACCGAGAATGATCTTTGAAAAAAGGAATTAATTTTGTGCTATGTTTGCAGGTTTTACGGAAGAATGGTGCTGTTATATTTGTCAGAACAAACATACCACAAACAGAATGCAGGTAAACATAATAAACTATTCATGTAAACGCACTAGCAATTGCTAAGGAATTGCCTGGGAATGAAAGGAAATTAACCACAGGGTAAATGTGCAATATGAAAAGGGCGGCAGTACAGAACAACAAATCCTGTTGGCTGATTTCGATAGCTTGCTGAAATTGGAATAGCACAACAAAAAAGGGGAGGGGGAATTGAAGCAGCATTGTCACTCAATATGATTGAATGCCATCAGGGCCTTCCTAGGTTCACTATATCTCTATAAAATTAATGAACATACCCTCTAGTTAAAATTTTTCATGCCATCTAAAATTGCTGATTTGTTTACATAGTAAGTGCTATTATGGCCAATGAAATGAAAACGAGGCATAAACGAATGTCATTAGTGTCGTTGGTTCGTAATGTATTTTATTATTCTGTGCCTTGAGTTTTCGTCTAATTTTCTAAATTATTATGTAAATAAATGTGTAGGTGTTTCGCTTTTTTGCATGAATTGAAACAACTCTGACCTAAATTTTTCATAAAATGACTGTTAAATCACAAATCAGCAATGCTCTCCATGACGTTGCTATGAATAATTAGCTAAAATGTAAACAAAGTCGGTGTAATAAATTCCGGCAATTATTTCTAATTTAGTACAATCTAGACAGTTTGGGTATCGAATTCATCAGTAAGAAGCATTTTCTTTCATTTGGATAGCTTTTTTGTTGGTACAAAAACTGTCGGACATTGCAGCTTTAAGCAAAATGAGAGAACTTGTTTAATATATTTCCAGTTCAGAATCAAGCAATCCCATTTATGGTACAACTCGCAACCCACACCATCCTAATAGAAGTCCTGGAGGATCATCCAGTGGTGAAGGTCAGTGAATGTCATAAAAAGGTCACTTAACTGTCATGGTTAAATACCCAGGAACCTTAAGCATGCTTTTCAGATATTGGTAAGGCCCTGATAGTAAAATCAAACAGCAAGATTGAATCGGTTTCAAACGATTTGATAGTATTAATTTGGGGAGCTCTTAATGGTAAAGTAGTTTCAGTACAGAAGTGTTCTCTGAATTCAGAAATCAATAGTTGTTTACATATTATGTAAAATATATGATAAAAATATGTAACACAAGAAAACTAATTCAAATACGTTCCCCCATAAATATTTCCATAAGGCTAGATCTAGATATACCCCATTAAGGCCATAGGCCAAAGCTTGAATCCCCTGGGTCACTAAAATGCAAGTTTAATTTAAATTAGTTTTTTACTTTATTAATAACAGAAGATTTCTATTTTCAGTGCCTATATAAGTTCATTTACACACATATCTAAAGATCTCCAGAATAAGGCCAAAACTGGGTATCAAAAAGATAATGTGCAAGGAGATCAAATAAAAACAAAAATGCCTAAGGAGTTGTATGGTGATATTTTGAACTCAGATACCGACCAGAATGTGTCATGAGTATTTGAGTAATTCAAAAGCACACACAAGAAATAACTGTTACAAGAAATTATACAAAAACAGGTGTCTATACAGTATGCACACATTGTCATGCCAGCATCCTATCTATATCTCCTCTTCTTTGTCCTTGTGCCTCCTTTTTATATACCCTTTACAAGCTCTCCTACTTTCTATTCATGTATCCCCTGATATTAATCCATTCTAGTTACAGCCCTCCTATGCTCTCCGAAGGGCAGCATAGGGGGAGATACAATGCACCCACTTTATACAACTACCACATCAGAGCATCAAGTTATCTGTATTGCAATTTCTTTGCAGGATCCTTGATTGGAGGAGGTGGATCCTTGCTGGGATTTGGAAGCGACATCGGTGGCAGCATACGGACTCCAGCTCACCTCTGTGGAATCTGTGGCTTCAAACCTACATCAGCTAGAGTCAGGTTATGTCCACCAAACTATTATGCACCATGCACATATATACGCTGCTGAAGGAAAAGTTAATTAAGACGGTGAACTGCATCAACATTTTGGAAGCTTGAAAACATTAATATGATAAAGTACATAGCAAAATTTAGTTGAATAACCATAATCTAATGTTACAGCCACCTTGGGAATCCAAAATTCTTGGAGCCACCTGCGAGTGAGTATATAATAGTATGATGATGACATTTTTTAGATGAACATACATTTTCTTTAAGTTAATGTATTTCAAATGGTGGCAATATTGTAGAAGCCGTTCTTTATCATTGAACCGAAAATTAATAAAATCATTAGGCACGACATTAAACATTGACACTGGTAATATATTGTTCTAATGACAGTTTCACCAACATGGGGTCCCCTTGCTCGTGATGTGGACAGCCTCGTCTTGGCCATGAAGGCACTATGGGATGGCAGTATGACTGAATTTGATCCTTTGTCTCCGCCAGTCAAATTCCAGACTGATGTGATTATCCGTTTTACAGCAATGTATTTGTTTACTCATATACATTTCTACTCCATAACACATATATTGAATGCACTCATCTTTATTTCCTTATCTGTTTGATCAGCTTTATGAGGACAAGAAGGCATTGAAAATTGGTTACTTTTACGACAATAACTTCTTTCCACCAGTACCATCAGTCAGTCGGGCTCTTGATATGGCAATTGAAGAACTCAAGAAACAAGGACATGAGGTAAATATAAAGTTTTGCATTGCACAAACTATGAATAATCCAATCCTCAGATGCGCTTCACGGTCAAGATTTGAGTCTATTATTAAAGAAGATATTATATCCTCGAATTAAGACATTCTAATCTCAGATGGTAATGTATTCCATGTTTCTGGCCCTATGACTTAAGATAAACAACAGAACTTAATAATGAAATGAATCACCTAACATGCCACATTGGCTGAATATTGGCTTGTGCTTTATCATATGTGTCAAACATGGTTAACTCAATTGTGTAAGCATGGACACTATTTGAATATTGGTCTGATATAGCCACATTTGGCATGTCGCTATGGTTCTTAGAAAAACACCATTTCTTGGTCTCAGATTTAGTATGTATTATGGTAGACCCTCACAACTGGGAACATTCTTGTTTGATAAATTTTCAACGGTGTCAATGCTCAGGCAGTGTTAAATTTGAGGTTGAATGCAAATGGCAGACCAGAGCCAATGGGGAATAAAGGGCCAGTTAGGACTACTTGTTAACAATGTAGGTTTTTTCCTTTAAATTGAAAATAACTTAAATATTTATAACTTGATGTGGTTGCACTTCATTACCTTGTAGTGACAAAGAAACTTAGCAAAAAAAATATCTTAATGATTTTTTTATCAATTTGTTTACATCTCTCTTATGCTGCGATATATGACAGACTTCTTTCACTGCAGTTAGTTGAATGGACCCCTCCTAACATTGAGAAGGTGGACGTCCTAGAAACAGAGGCTATTTTTCCAGACGGAGGGGACAATGTCATGGATTTATTGTTTGTATATTCAATTTTGTATTGGTTACAAATTACAGTTTATGTCAATGAAGATACATTAGTCTATTTTTCATATCATGAAGCTAAAATAACTATCAAAAACTTCCTTTACAACAATAAAATTTAAATCTTTATCCAATTGCAGTAGTTTTCTTGCAATATATTGATGTCAGTCCTGATAGGGTTCATTAATAGAGCATGCACATCAGTGTGATCTGTTGCATGCCTGTCTCCAAACAATTTATGACATCATCAAATATCAATTGATGACATCAATGAGTACAATACGGCCATTGGTGACATCATCAATTGTTTGGAGACTGGCATCGCGCATGACTGGCATGCCATATTACTGTACCCTATCGGAACTAACATCAAAATTTTGCAAGAAAACTATACTGCAATTGGATATATAAATCATAGTTACATAGTCGATTAAGCAAGGATGCCAAGGAATATTGTGTGTTAGTATTCTATATAAACACAGTGCTGTTCGAATTTCATTTTCTAGGGAAGGTGACAAAGTTGACGATATCTTAAAGCCGATTGTGGACTTCTTCCGTATTCCCAAATTTCTAAGACCTTTGGTACCATTCCTAGCAAGAAAATTCATGGTAAGAAACAAAGGCATTTCATATTTGATATAAACTTGTCATATATTCTCTGTCTTGTTATTTCTTTTTTATCATTATTAGGCCAATACAATTGTTCATAAATTATCTCAAATGATAATTGAGATTCTGGACTATTAATGGTTGATGAAAACTCTGATGGAATATCGAACAATTGGTTAAAATATTTACACTAAAAATGGGAATATGACAGAGATATGGCTACAGTAATGTACTCTGTATATGCCGTTTTTGTAGGCCACATGACTTCTGATTATTTTCATTAAGAAAAATATACAACCCACTTATTGAATTAGATAATACTTTCCATACTTTCTTGACTAAGCATTATAAGATAAATGAATTTAATATGCCATTGATCACTTATGAACATATTATGAAACAAAGGTACCATTCCTAGCAAGAAAATTCATGGTAAGAAACAAAGGCATTTCATATTTGATATAAACTTGTCATATATTCTCTGTCTTGTTATTTCTTTTTTATCATTATTAGGCCAATACAATTGTTCATAAATTATCTCAAATGATAATTGAGATTCTGGACTATTAATGGTTGATGAAAATTCTGATGGAATATCGAACAATTGGTTAAAATATTTACACTAAAAATGGGAATATGACAGAGATATGGCTACAGTAATGTACTCTGTATATGCCGTTTTTTTAGGCCACATGACTTCTGATTATTTTCATTAAGAAAAATATACAACCCACTTATTGAATTAGATAATACTTTCCATACTTTCTTGACTAAGCATTATAAGATAAATGAATTTAATATGCCATTGATCACTTATGAACATATTATGAAACAAAGGACTTAGAATACATTTCAACATTCTTGGTGCGCTTACATAAAGTATTCTGAGAACAAGAATAGGGTCTTTGATTTGGTTCATAACAATAAGATGATATACATTATTTAAAAAATGTACCATTGTTCTGCTACAGAGTGAAAGGCATGGAGAAATGGCTGAGGCACTGCAGGGATCAGGGTAGGTAAAAAATACTCATTAAGACATTAATATATTAGGAAGTATATTGACCTGATCTATTCTCACCTTAGCCATTTGCACATACGATCTGTTTCAGTGATATAATCATCAAAAGAATTGCGATTACGTCACATATTATCTCTTTCCGTGATACAACATCAAAAGAATTGATCTATATGCAAAGATCATGACAATAAATTATTGGGATTTCAAAACTTATACACTTTATCCCTCATTACCATAATTCTGTATAATAAGGCACAACTACACTATTTTAGAATTATTTTGACAACGTTTTAAGCATGTAAGCGCAATAGTCTCCATGTTTTGCTCCGGAAACAAAAAATAAAAAAAATTTTCATTTGTTTTTTTCTATTTCGTAAAACATAGCTGAGATTTTGTAAAAGATAGCTGAGACTATCAAAAGAAACAACTAGGCCACAAAGACTAATTTAATATTAAATTATATCAATGTGCATGCAATAATGTTGGAGTTTTGCCTGTGTGTTGCTTACGCATGGGCTAGCTAAATCCACCCACCTGCCCACCCGGCTTATGGACATCTTTTGACTTAAGTAACTACAATACCTTCAGCAAATGCTTTTGTCAAGGGTAATAAAACGTTTTGACCTCAAAAGGGGTTGGGCAAAAGTGAGGGTTTCATGACTAGGTAAGCAAGTTATTAGAAAATTGGAAACTTCAATATAACTTTGCTTATTCCATTAGTATTATTCCATTGCAGAACTGTATACAAGTACATGCAACTCCAGAGCAAACTCAAGGTAGGATATAATTTTGCATGATAACAATTTTGCCTTTATAACGTTCAATGTGTTTTGATTTATTATAACTCATATAATGCCCATATTTCCAGGAATACCAATGCAAAGTGACAGAAGAATGGAAGTTAGCAGGATTAGATGCCCTACTCTGTCCACCCCTTCCACACCCTGCCTTACCTATTGGAAATCCAGAACACTCTATTTGTAAGCTCTTCACCTACTACTACTACTACTAATGTAGATGTAAATCAGGGTTTATAGTCTGTTATCTTTCAACAGAAGCTCAACCAACCTTACAATCACATCCTTGGCTGGCCAATCTTGAGTCTTTCGCAACTCCCTGCAGGGGAGGGGGGGTGTTTCGTCTTAAACATGGAGTTAACAGCAGGGATTTAGGAGCTCACACAAGTGCTATCAATGTGGGTTCTTAATGCCAAATACTCATTGCACCTGGGGGTGAGGATGATAAACTCAAGACAAATTTATTTGCCTTCATAAAATAATATAATAATAGGTGGAAACAATACCCTATTAACAATGTATGAGAGGGCAGGAGGAACACTCTAAGACACATTAATAGCATCGCTATCGAGTGCCCTTCTGGTTTTAGAGATCCAAGCAAATCATTATTAGTGAATGACAATGGCAATATTTTTTTACATTACATAAATGAATATGTTTGAATCGATGTCTCTAAGATTGTTTAAAGAAATCAAGCAGAAGGAGATCACTGGGCCCATGTTAGAAGAGTATGCCCAACTCCTTGATGCCATGGTGGGGGTTCAAAGTTCAAACTCACAACCTTGCAGATAGTGGGCGAACACCTTAACCACTAGACCATGACATCACACTACTACTACGACTACTACTACTACTACTACTACTATTTCAACACAAATTAATTTCAATTCACTCTTTCTCCACAGGTGGTGCAGGTTATATGTTCCTGTACAATATCCTCGACTACCCAGCTGGGGTTGTCCGGATGACCAAACAGACAGCTGAAGACATTAATGCTTTGAAATATTACAGGCTAAATGAGAAGTTTAAATTGCAGGCAGAAATTAAAGAGGTAACTAATATATAATTCAAAAGAATTAAGATGGATGGCTAGGGTTAATACTGCAATAAAAAAAATTGATAATGGTCACATATCAATGGGGTTGAAAGCATGGTTCATAAAACTAATGAGTATCAAAATCCAAATAAACTAGTATGGAGGCACACTTGTCAAGATTTTAATTTAATTAATGTGTGTCAAAATATCTACTAAGATAATACACCAATTACATTAAACGTTGATATATTGAAGTTTACAGACATGGTCATAATGTTATCAATTATCATTACATCTGCCACAGGCAGCTGGTCATACAAACGGACTACACTAAGTCCAAGCCACCCACCACAACTTACCATGTGATGGATCCAAATGTGGGGGCTCAAAGAATTTTGTCACACTTGCTGCAATACCTTCTGGCCCAGATTTGATTATTAAGACCCTCCTTGGAATCAACAATTAGTTTTAGCAAACAACAAACTCAGGGATTGGCCAGAGCTTTGTATAACAGCATGTCAACACATCAACACTTCCATAAATCTTATGTATGAAAAGTAGTCAGTTTGATTGAATGCTAAATAAGAGATTGCAGCACAATTAAGTAAGTTTCAAGTGTCCTTCTTCACACAAATGCATGTGTTTTTACAGTTATTCAAAAATAACATCAAACTAATTTTTATTAGGTCCCTATCATCCGTCTGGAGATGATTTGCTTTTTGAGCCATATCCCCAAAATTTTACGCCTAATAGATCTTCGAAGAAATTGTAAATATTGTATCTGTCTACCATCTTAAGTTTCCAATGTTAATTTTCTGCCATCATCATGGCCGTCACACAATCACAATAACTGACAGAGTGGACATACATCAGGCACCATTGTGTTGTATGGCAGATCTAAGTAGGCCATAATCGTTTTTCATACAACATTTTATTTTTTCGTTTTACAAATATATGAGCATGAGTTAACATCTGTATCATTTACAATTCATTTCAGATGGTGAGCCAAGGAGAGGGTTTGCCTGTGGGCGTCATGGTTGCATCACTTCGATGGCAAGATGAAAAATGTCTTCGAGTCATGAAAGCTGTGGAGAAAGCTGCTGACTTTGTTGTTGAATAAATGCATATATAAACAATATTTCCTGAGTGAAACCGCCAAATAAAAAAAAGCAATTTTGCGAAAATGTGCACTTCTGCAAAAATGTGTAGAGTCTATATATATAAACACCCTGGAGTAAAATAACTAATATACTGCCATTGCTGCTTCTACTACCACAACTACTACTTATGGCAAAACACATGTTCATGTCACCATGCCCTTTCAACAAAAAACACAAATGCAAATTTTCATATATCTAATGATACTCAAATAGTTAATTAACGAAGAACAAGTCGCTCAATCTGATATTTGTCTTAATTAATACCACTGAACCTGACCCTGTGAATGGCTTTCCTCCTGGACGCTGTCAGTTGCATGACTAATGGGTGGTCCCCCCCCCCCTTCTAGAAGCCAGTTTTTGTCATTGGGGGATATCCTGACTAAATGCTGTTGTATATGTAAAAATAAATGCAGCAATCGGAGTAATTGTTTCTGTCATGCAGTGATTACTGAATAAAGATGTGGATAAACCCCGAAAGATCTGTGGTAGAATTTTTTTAAGTTCTTCAGGAAGTCAGCTGGTTGCAAATACTATGTATGAAGGAAGGGTGGCTAAACTTGCCAACAAGATTGGGACGAATCCTTGCCACTCTTTGTATGCAAACATTGTGCTGCTAACCAGTGGCCGACATCTACGGTTACCGACTACTAGAACCTGTCAGTACAATAGCACATTTATACCTAATGATGTAAGGTTGCTAAACAAATTCATCTGATCATAATGGTGTGTATTGGTTTTCATAATACTTTTTCACTGCACTTAACATGTAAGGCACCAACAAATTTCGCTTGCAACCAATAAGATATCTTATTTTGGTGTAGCCTGTCATGAAATGTGTAGTTTTAGCCCCAGAGGGCACTTTCACTCACTGAACATCAACCAAGTGCCACCTAGTCTTTTCCTTCATTAAAACTGATGTTGTCAGTAAGCAGAAATCGAATAAAACTGCAGGCTAAATGCTAATGTATTTATTTTAGTATACAATTACATGTGATCAATACAATAAAACTAAAAAACTAATAATACAAGTCAGATCTATCTATATATTTATTATATAATTTAAGTATTGGACACATATGTATTAAATTCCAAGGACTAATTTCAGTATACATTTTGATACACGTTATAATAAAAAATATTTTCAATTAGTAGTTCCATGCAGTATATTTGTATTGGTACATTTACTAATTTTCTCCAGTTCCTTTTGTCACAAAGGCAATCGTATTTCTGTTTATGTAAAGCTCACTTTCATATCTTATTCTTTCTTTGCTTATAACTCGTTTAGCACCTTCTTTGAAAGGAAGACAAAAGGTTTCACATTTTACTTCGTCAGGCAGATCCAGGGTTGTGTACATTGTCGCTGATCTAGAAGAAGTGGTCTTCGTTGTTCGTACACAGAAGCAAACTTCCTCTCCATAAAAGCGAATGTTGTCACTTGGGTTGAAATCTCCCTTGCGAATAACATGCTTCACTGAATCACTGCAACTTTCTTTGGTTGGATAAGTAATATGGATGTTGGTGGTTGAACATTCAGTGATCTCTACTGCGACTGACTCATGGCTACCGCTTTGACCGGACTTTACAGAGCAATGCGATATGCACTGTGGTAGAAAGTGCCATTGCAGATCTCGCATGCAGTGTGCTTCAGCAATTCCTATCTGAAGGTAACCAGTGTTACATTCATAAGTGACCAAGCCACCTACATCTTTGGTGGTCAAGCTGATCAATTGTCCATTGTGCACTTGTGGAGGAGTCCCACATTCTTGTTTCCGGACACACCGTCCAACATTACCCACCCAAATGCTGTTCTCTCCGCATCTAAGGACTCTATCACCATTTTTGCATTCAAAGCTTTCATTACAACGTACGGTGACAGTGCTGTTTAATGTTGGAAGATGGGGCGCGACTGTTGGAAGGACACTAAATCCAGGCCGTGTGATGCTGTCATTAGCAAAATATCCATTCGCAATTGTCGGTACTGGTCCGCATACAATAGGTTTGCATGTAGGTGGGTTGTTCCATCCTTGTCTACATACTGATTTGTTTAAGCCAACCATAAAGAATCCTTCGTTGCATTTGTAGATTGTCACTCCCCAGTATGACATATTCGAAATGCTGATGATCTTGCCATTGTCAATTTCTGGTGGCGGACTGATACACACTGCAGTAGCATTACAGTACTTATTGTAGAACCCTTCATCACACTTACAATAGTATTGCTTTCTTCCCGCAAGTGTACAATTTCCATGCACACAGGGATTGTCATGGCAAGGAGACAACCACTGACATCTATCACCATAATAACCTTCAGGGCAATCGCATTTGTACATTTTGATTCCACGACTGATGCAGGTGCCACCATTCTCGCAGAGTCCTCGGTCCTTGTAAGCTTCACATGCAAAGGCATTTCCTCTGAGACTCTCCATATTCTGAATGGTTTCATTGCAAGTCTGGGGCAAAACTTCAACAGCATCAATGCCCACGTAATCATCTCCACCAAATTTTTTGGAGACTTTTGCCTCAAGTATGATTGAATGCTGTCCCGGTTTGAGAAACAAGAGGAAGCTGTACCAATGATCAGAGAAGATTTTAGGAAGGTATTCTGTGTAGTTTCCCTGTGGTCCTGTTCCTTTGACATTCAATGCATTGTATTGAGCCAGCTGATTGTCAGGGACACCTACTGAATTGTGCCTGTTGAAATACAAGCATGACTCAGTAATGATGTTCAAGGTGGGTAACTTCAATTGCATTGAACCTAAGCCATAGCTGCCATAAAACTGAGAATGTGTAGCACCCAGAAAATAACCCGTGGGAGAATGGGTTGATCCTTTTCCAGAAAACAGTTCCTCTTTCCTGTAGGTCAAGAAAGGCCTTTCGCCCTGCTGTGTGTAACCACAGAGGCCAGCATCAAACCCACAGTCCCCTACGACTCAGTCGATCACCACTTCTCCGCACCTGGTATTGAACAACCCAATGTCATCCACAGCAGCTGCAGTGTTTGCATCTCCATCGTAAAAACTCTTAAACACAAGGCTATAATCTCCCAGTGGTAATGATATCTCAGCACGAAACCAGGATTTTATAACAGACCTCCTAAAATACTTCTGTTTTGTTGTAGTATTGGATGTACAGTCGCAGACTTCCATATGAGACGTCATTCTCTTCTTTGTTGCTCAGGTTGTTGAAGTAATCAAATATCAAACATCTGAAAGAATTAAAGGTCAGAAATAGTGGAAAATGAGCATTAACACAAAAAAAAACAGTAAGCTGAGTGGCCTATTGGTTAGGGTCATGACTGCATCCACTGATGGTTTCAAGTTCAAATCCAAAGTCCCAGCACTCTACAGGAGATTTATCTCAACAGTACGTTAGTCCCATTAGTTGTTAAATTAATGATGTCTGGTACTCAATTTCTGGAGCAAGTAAATGTCCTGACCAATGGGGTGAGTTATCTCATCATTACGACTGTTTGGCAGATGACCTCATAGGCTGACTAAGCTTCTAGCCTTATTGTTATCTTATTGTTATCAAATGCCACATTTAATGGGGCTTCTTTGACACCAGTACTATGGAGACAATAAAATCGAAATCCTACCACCCCCCCTCCCAAGTTAAAATTGTTACGAAGCCATAGAAACTGATTTAAAAACTGAAATCACAGCATACACCCCAAAGGCTTTATACTGCGTGTTACACAAATAAGTTTCTTACCGTTCACCATCGATTGTTAGAGTAGGACTACTCAGAGAGACCCACTTGTTCCTTGCATCTGTATCTGGGTGGGTGTGAATAAACATGAACTGACTGTTTGGACCAGCTAAAGGAGCCTTCAACAAATAGAGGCTTCGGCTTCTTTCAAAATCAGAAAGAGAGCCTTGTTGCCATCTCAGGCCACTCTGATCTCCATTCTCCCATTGGCAATGACTGACCTGAAAGGTGCAATCTGCTGGACTGTGGTCATCATGCTGAAAATACAATGTATAAATTATAACTCAATACTGCTGGTCAGACTGATTCTTTATTGTAAAAAATGAACGAAAACACATTGTTTTGACAATAGTGATGATTATGCGTCTCAGAACTCAAGTTAAAGCTTGATACTACTGGTTTTATGAAAATGATGCATGGGCCTCAGGGTGAAATAAGTGAGAATATGACCAGAAAATATCATACAGAAAAATATTAGCTCATGGACTTTCACAACAAGAAAGATTATAATATAAATTCCTCCATTCCTTTATTACATTACTTTTACAAAATAAATTAAAAAAAAAATTAAACTCAAAATAATCCTTATAGCCATTTGACTGTGTCTAAAATAACTGACCCATATCCATTGTGATTAACAAGTCTAGTTTATTTAAGTTTGTCAGCGTTAGTCAAATGACAAATGACATACAGAATATTGACTTAGGGGTGTTCACACTGTCACGAGTGGGGATGGCAAGTGAGCTTGCTTATCCTTGTTCATAAGTAATTCACTCGCCAAGCATTGTATGGATACTCATGCTATTCCATAGAATGGTCCTGGTCCCTGGTTACGGGAATCACATGGGAGTTGCTCAGCGAGTGGTTGGTGAGTGTTTGGCGAGTGATCTACGTATCCACACTTGCTCACTCCTGCTCATCTGTGGTGGGCTCAGTGTTAAGGATGTTTCATGTATAAACGACGGATATACACAAGTGAATAACGAGTGGTCCACGTATGTTGTTCATGAGCGATTCCTCAGTGACTGGCAATCCGTAGCCCTCTCATCCTTCACTGGTGGACCACTCGTCCAGCAATCTACAATTGCCTCATGGACGCCCCCGTGAACGTTCATCTAAATAGTTTATATGCGATTAACAGAGCCATGAGTGAACACGAGTCACAATTGTTTTTGGGAGAAAAAGTGCTTGAGGTCACTGACACCGTAGCTGATAAGTATTGTTTGATGATTTCATCTATATTATGACGTCTTTTATTGCAACAATGGTGTAGTGACGTCATCTTATTGTCTTTTCATGTACTACGGTCGTAGAGCCCCTGTATATTAGGCTGTTATTTTTTCTCCCCATATTCCTAACATTCGAGATCTCTGTACTACTATTACAGCCGAACTCAAAGACTTGGACGCTAAACTCCAGAGGACGTCATGTGAATGCAGGATTCCCATTGCACTGGCCAAGTCAACCAGCAGATGGGAGGCCTGGATTCACATGACGTCCTGTGGAGTTTAGTTTCCAAGTATATGAATTCTTCTGTAAGGAATATATCGAAATCGGTCGTGACTGTAATACTGTCCTGTACCAATTCTATGTTCACAAAATCAAATTTCCTGGTACATGAAACCAGCCTGTGTAAACACATGTGCACACCAATGTCCTTGACCAAGATCAAAATACGACATAAATGTTCATGCTTTTTTTTAATTTGAAAAATGTGACAAATGCTGTTGAAGTCCTAACCAGTAGCGATGTGTAATTATAATTTGAGAATTTAGATAAATAATTTTGCATTTTAGATATAAATGTGAACCATACACAATCCTACCATAGTTGCAGAATACAGTTAGTTTCATTAAAAACGGCCAGTCAAATTGAAACTAGACAAAGCTGTCATAGATGGGAAACTAACTGTACATCTGAGTAACAGCTCTTCAGAAAACATTTGTAAAATACATGTAAATATCTGTACATTTATACTACTGAAAATATGACTTAATTGCCAGAGTTATGAGATGTTTGGTCTTCGTAATGTCAGACAAATTACAAAACCTTGACCAAATATACCTGCAAATGTCAATACCAATTTTTTGAGGTCTTGGTGCCATATTATGCATATTTCAACTATAAACAATATATAAAGTTCACTTACTTCCAATGCTACTGCTGAGCAAATGAAGATGGCCAAAATTAACCACTGACAAGTCATGGTGAGATCATTTGGTCCACCAAATGCACACATCAAATGCACACACCAAAATGCACTTCCTTAGGGTTTGGTGTCTTTTATACCTCTCATTGGTTGACAACAAGGATTTTATTGAAACCACCAGGATTTCCAGCACTTGAGAAACTGGCATAAATTGACACAAGTTCACAGCATGTCACTCAAATTATCTGTCACTTGTTTACAACACTAGACACTGGTTAACAACACTCCCGAAATAGAGTAATATCCTTGAAAACACTTTCGAAACAATACTGATAGTTGCCATGTTATGTGATCATTGACATCATGACTGTCTTCTCGTAGATTATTTTTCAGTTTATTGTAATCTTTCTGACTGCTTCCAAACGTTTGGAAGGCAGTGTATACAGTACAAAGTTGCATGAATATTATATGTGCCACAGTCACGGTCAGTGACTTCAGCCAGTCATTTTACACTGTATAAACAAGTCAAAATCTAGGACCTTCGAGCTGAGATTTATATATATACGACCTTATCTATAGAATAACTGGATCATATCAGCATTGATTGTCAATGAACTTGGGACAAAATTCTGCTTTGCACGGATTTGGTGATCAACAAAAATGCTATTCTGGATTACAGAATGCCTGTTTTCAACTTGTGGTCTGGTGACCATAGGATTCTTTGCAGTTGTGTATTATCTCTTCGAGTCAAACAGAGTGGCTGCGATTCGTCAGAGATATGACATTCTAAGAGAACGTCGTCAAAGACAGGTCAAAGAGGCCATTGACAATCTTCGGAATCAGCTTAAGGTGAGAGCTATGAATAATGAAAATAATACACAGCATATAAATAAAAGTTCAGTCGTGCACATGAATTAAGGACATACAATGTACAATGTGATTGTCACCATGACGGGCAATACAGTTAGGTCATCTAAAAATACCATTATGAGACAGAACTGAGGAGAAGGAACAGGGTCAATGTGCATTTCATAAAGAAAACATGACATTGCATATAGGCATTTTCTTGGCATATGATATAATTGTAATATCATTGTATAATTATTTCTTATACCTGTTATGTATCATATACGCCAATTGTCTGTCTGATACAATTGATCAATATACTAAGACTTAAACTATACAGTGCATAACTACATCAAGTATCTAACTAACTTCAGATTTTCACTGATTTACCTGTTCAAATTAAAGAAGTTGATGAATACGCAAACTTTAGACAATTGTTAACAAAACAGTAACTACTGGAATAACTGTCAATGTGGATCTTGTATTTTTTTTGCATACAAAATAACCTGTAACTTTACTAAGAACATTATATGTCATTTCTCATATCATTTGTAAATATTTGTCATCTTGTTGCTTTTGTTATTTTATTTGTCGGTTAAAAGCTACTGTAGCTTATATTCTTTGTTTAATTGTCACCACCGACTGTAAATTAAGGTTTATCTATCTTTATCTTATTCACTGGTGAATGTCTTAATTTTCTGGCATCGATTAGTATTAACCAATTTGGTGTTCATCTTATTAAAGAGAATTTGGTCAAACTGAAATAAGTTTCTGTGACAAGAGAGTGTTAGTAGCTGTACATGGCCACAACGTGTGTATGTTAAATTTAGTATACTTTTTCTTTTCTTTCAGAATGAAGATGACAATGCAGACATAACCAAACAGACCCTGCTGGAGACCAAAAGCAAAATTGATAAAGGCGAATTGAAAGCTGTCCAAGTTTTAAAAGCTTTCCAAGCCAAGGTAAACCAGAGTAGTTCCCTGAAAACAGCATGTTGTGAATTGCCTTTTAATAGTTAATAGCTGTTAATAACAAATTGAAGCAATACAAATATTTAACACATGACATGCAAGGACTATACGTTATACTATTTTCATAGTAAATATAGAATGTTTGTGAGAACTAATCTATGCAGCCCTTTGCCACCTGTTGTTTCCCAATGGAGAGAAATTGTGTAAGGTGCTAAGAGTTGGCGGGTGGGCGAATAAGGGTTTAACGTCCTGTATTTCTGCAACTGATGGGCTAATTGGGACAGGCAGGGACCATGGCAAAGAAATGACGCTGAAACAGCCGTCCAACTTAGGCTTGACCGGGAATTGAACTTGGGGTGTACGTCTTGTTTTTTACTATTTAACTGGAAATTGGCCATTTATTATATATCTTTATTCGTTCAAAAGAACAGTTACAAAAATATAAAAGTGAAATAAAATCACACTGCATATACTATAGCACTGTACGATATATCAATTGGTGCAAAGAAACTCTATAACGGACACTATTTCTTGCTTAGTAAAATTCCATTCGTCAATTACCAACCTATCTTAAATAACAATAAGTTATTCATGAGATTTTATTTATTCCTAAACAATGAACAATGAGGATTTTTAGCAATCTTATTACAATGATTCAGGCCCATATCAATAGCTTATATTCTAAGTGACTGATAAGGGCTTGTTAGGAGTTATAATCATGAATATATTCCATCCCAAGTACTTAAAACAACTTTAATAATCAGAAACAACTTAAGTGTGGACAAATGAACCATTTATTGACTACACATCATTCACTCAGACATACAAAATAAAGTGCCACAAACCAGCAAAACAACTCAAGTAGTTGCTCTTGTGGTAGCCCCTAATAATACCAAACATGCAAATATAATTGGAACAAGAATTATTCATACAATTATGAATACAAACTGTAATTATGGCATAGAGACTGCCTGTATTATGACTGAAATTTTTTAGCAGAAATGGAAAAAAAAAATAATGCTTATACCATATATGCGATGAAGCAGATAGCAATTTACACTACCTCGAGCCTATTGACCCAAATCTCAGAACAATTGAGATAATGATAGACAATGAATAATAGAGTCAAGCTCTGTAATTAAATAGAAATAATACTGGCAATTGAAATTCAAGCTAATACGTCGATATTTAGAAGAAATGATCAAATCTTATGATAATATCTATAAAAGGGGTGGGTGGTTGGGTGAAGAAATGAGAGCGAATGACTAAACAGGAAGCGCTCTCCTTAAAGCAGATTGCCTCAGATTGCCTACTGATTATTAACCATATTTATAATTTAATAAATGTAATTTAATAATCAGAAACAACTAGGACAAAGATTAAGTGTGGACAAATGAACCATTTTTTGGCTACACAACATTCACTCAGACATACAAAATAAAGTGCCACAATCCAGCAACACAACTCAAGTGGTTGCTCTTGTGGTAGCCCAAATCAAGTCAAACCCAAGAGCAAATATGAAAGTGTTAGGCTAAAAGATTCGCAGTATGATTTGTTAGTTGATGCAAGTGCAAATCAGAGTATGTGGGCCTGATGCTAATTGTGCAGCGATAGAGGCAGTCTGATCCACATTGGGTCTTATATAAACCTTGTAGGCCTCAGACCTCCAGCGTCTGAGCCGTTGAATCACGGACTCGGGCAATTGCATAGCAGCCGCATCTGTTGCCACACCCGCTCTTAAAGAATGTGTGGTAATATTGCTTGCAGAAATCCCTGCAAGACGAAACGATCTCTTCATGGAACTAGAAAAATTGGCGTGAGTAAGAGGAGAGCCATCTTGAAATAGAAAAACTGGCTGAGTAGCAGCCACCCCTCTAGCAATCAGATACAACTTCATGCTACAAAAGGCACAGATACGTGTTCCGGAGCAACCTATAGTTGCCTTTTATAGAATTCTTAGAAGATGCTACTTTAACTAACATGAAAGGAATTGATGCTCCATGGAAGGAGAAGGCCCCTGGGAGCAAGGGTGGTGACACTGATGGATTATAACAATATTCGGCCACGTGCAGACACCCAATATATGCAAGCATCATAGCACTAAGCAACATAATATTATTATAAGTAAAATCAACAGTTACATGGAGATGAGCCAGCATGACCTCGCTTGCATTTGGGCAAGGCGCAGAGCGTTCCACAGATTTTAATGCCCATTTAACTCTAACTCTATAGATATTGGGTGGGTGACACCCCAATGATATGAGCCAGGCTCTAACACCTGATAAATACACCCTAATAGTGGAAAAGCCAATCCGGCAAATGACAAATATGTAATAAATCTAAGAGCAGACAGCTCAGAGAGACCAAGAGGATCGAGCGCGTAGACCTGAGCAAACCTCAAATACCTGGTGACAGCGGCAGAATAGGACTTGCAAGAGTTGAACGCTAGCCCCGATGTTACCGGACCAACTCTTTTTTCATGATTTTACAAATAAACGTACATATTTCTTTTTTTTCTATTTTAATTTGAAGAGTTGATAAAAGTACACCTGTGAGATAAAGAGCAGAATGCAGGACTGCATTAAAGATATCAGAGATTTCCTTCATAAAAACAAACTGTGCAATAATGGTGAAAAAACCGAAATAGTCATTTTGGGTTCTAAAGTCCAATTAGACAAATTCCATATAAATCCACTTGTGGTGGACGACGTTGAAATAAGCTATGTTAATGATGCTAAAAATCTAGATGTAACCTTTGATAGACATGAATGTGCAAGTCAGCATACTTCAATATCAGGAACATTTCTCATATCCGGAAGAGTTTAAATAAAGACGACACAAAGACAATTGTCAATGCTCTAGTTACTCCTCATTTAGATTATGGAAATGGCCTTCTCTATGGTGTTACAGGCAAATATCTGAAAAAACTTCAAGTCGCACAGAATGCAGCTGTGAGGCTCATTGAAAAATTAAACAAACGAGACCATGTTTCACTCAAAAGAAAAGAACTACACTGAGAACTACTCTGAGAAGTACCAATACTAAACTTCTAAACATACAAAATATTAAACTTAACAACAGTTGGGGTACTAGAGGCTTCAGTCGAGCTAGTCCAATCTTGTGGAATAGTCTCCCAGAGGCTATCAGACTGTTGGAAAATCTTGAATGCTTTAAGAAACACCTTAAAACACACCTTTTCCATTTATACTATGATTAACAACAACTTTAAAGTGTCGGTGAGCAAATTTTGTTTGGAACTGGCGCTATATAAACTACTGTTATTTTTATAAAGCATACACAACAACCACCATAATCCATGATATTAGCTTGGCAGGGCATATTTTATTCAATGATTTTATCCATGCATTATTTTCGTTTATTTTAATCATAACCTTCACATAAACATAGTTATAATGGCAACTCACAACAAAATAAAATTTAATTTTTTGAACATATCAATCAAAAAAGGTATCAAATTTTATTTCCAACAAAACGTCAATTGTTTTAATGAAAGATTATTAGACATGCAATTCCAATTGCCTGTTACGCAAAATGTAGCATGATTTCTTTATACAAGTATTAGTTTATGAAATACCTATTTCGCCACCAAAAATGTACCGCGCAATACAGCCGTGCAATATAGGAAAATATTGCACGGCTATAAGCCAATCAGAAGCGAGGATTTCTGCTAGCCATATAATATAATATTATAATAGTATGGTTACACTGTGACTATGCTGCAGACTGGTAATAACGAGCTTGCCTTTCTTGATTCATTATTTCAGGCGCTGAAACTGCACAAGAAATACAACTGCCTGGTCGAACCAGTAACAGAGGCAGAGGTAAAGTGAGAATACGGATTGACTTCATGAATATCCAATCGCATTATATTGTAATAGATTAAAAAACCACTGAAATTACCTTTTTCAACACAGGCAGAGGCAGTTGCAGTTGATGAGAAGAAAAGAACAGGGCTTTTAGCTGGAATTCCAGTTAGCATTAAGGATGATATTGGTATCAAGGTAGGCCAGATATCGATGCACCAAATCTCGCTCAATTGATGGGTGCAGAGTAACTTTTTGTATGCATTTAAATTCTAGTTGACATCTAAAATGAACTTAATTTGACAAATACAATGCCTGGTATGTAATTAACTACAGTTGGTCAGCTTCTCTGAAAGTACTAAGTTTTTGCCATGTTTATCTAGAGAATGTATAATAAATGTATGTAAGGGAATTCACTTTTTTATCCTTTTCCTTAGGAGTATGTCACAACAGCAGGAACAGCCAAATTGCTTGGGGCAGCATCAATTGAAGACTCAGCTTTGGTCAAGGTAAGCTGTTTCATATGCAGTGCACACAAAAGGCATCTGCTTAATGCCTTTACCTGAAATCAGTTTTCATTTTACACCGAGAATGATCTTTGAAAAAAGGAATTAATTTTGTGCTATGTTTGCAGGTTTTACGGAAGAATGGTGCTGTGATATTTGTCAGAACAAACATACCACAAACAGAATACAGGTAAACATAATAAACTATTCATGTAAACGCACATGCAATTGCTTTAGGAATTGCCTGGGAAATTAACCACAGGGTAAATATGCAATATGAAAAGGGCGGCAGTACAGAACAGCAAATCCTGTTGTCTGATTTTGATAGCTTGCTGAAATTGGTATAGCACAGCAAAAAAAAGGGGAGGGGGATTTAAAGCTGAATCCGTTGCATTAATTTCATTGCCTTCTTAAAAAACTGATTGAATGCCATCAGGGCCTTGCTAAGTTCACTATATCTCTATAAAATTAATAAACACACCCTCTAATTTAAATTTTTAATGCCATCAAAAATTGCTGATTTGTTTACATAGTAAGTGCTTTATGGTCAATCAAATGAAAATGAGGCATAAACGAACGTCATTAGCGTCGTAGGTTCGTCGTGTAGTTTTATTATTCTCTGCCTTAAATTTTCGTAAAATTTTCCAAATTCCAAGTTTATTATGTAAAAAAATGTGTAGGTGTTTCGCTTTTTGCATGAATTAAAACAACTCTGACCGTAATTTTTCATAAAATGACTGTGAAATCACATATCAGCGACACTCTCCAAGAAATTGCAATGAATAATTAGCTAAAATGTAAACAAAGTCGATGTAATAAATTCTGGCAATAATTTCTAATTTAGTACAATCTAGACAGTTTGGGTTATCGAATTCATCAGTAAGAAGCATTTTCTTTCATTTGGATAGCTTTTTTGTTGGTACAAAAACCGTCGGACATTGCAGCTTTAAGCAAAATGAGAGAACTTGTTTAATATATTTCCAGTTCAGAATCAAGCAATCCCATTTATGGTACAACTCGCAACCCACACCATCCTAATAGAAGTCCTGGAGGATCATCCAGTGGTGAAGGTCAGTGAATGTCATAAAAAGGTCACTTAACTGTCATGGTTAAATACCCAGGAACCTTAAGCTTGCTATTCAGATATTGGTAAGGCCCTGATATTAAAATCAAACAGCAAGACTGAATCGGATTCAAATGATTTGGTAGCATTAATTTGGGGAGCTCTTAATGGTAAAGTAGTCTCAGTACATAAGTGTTCTCTGAATTCAGAAATCAATAGTTGTTTACATATTATGTAAAATATATGATAAAAATATGTAACACAAGAAAACTAATTCAAATACGTTCCCCCATAAATATTTCCATAAGGCTAGATCTAGATATACCCCATTAAGGCCATAGGCCAAAGCTTGAATCCCCTGGGTCACTAAAATGCAAGTTTCATTTAAATTAGTTTTTTACTTTATCAATAACAGAAGATTTCTATTGTCAATGCCCATATAAGTTCACTTACACACATATCTAAAGATCTCCAGAATAAGGCCAAAACTGGGGATCAAGTCTAAGATATTGTGCAAGGAGATCAAATAAAAACAAAAATGCCTAAGGAGTTCTATGGTGATATTTTGAACTCAGATACCTGACCAGAATGTGTCATGAGTATTTGAGTACTTCAAAAGCACACACAAGAAATAACTGTTACAAGAAATTATACAAAAACAGGTGTCTATACAGTATGCACACATTGTCATGCCAGCATCCTATCTATATATCTCCTCTTCTTTGTCCTTGTGCCTCCTTTTTATATACCCTTTACAAGCTCTCCTACTTTCTATTCATGTATCCCCTGATATTAATCCATTCTAGTTACAGCCCTCCTATGCTCTTCAGTGGATGTGGCTTCTGAGTGTCATGAAGCTTCCATTTAAGGACCATCGTATTTAAACCGACTCCGAAGGGCAGCATAGGGGGAGATACAATGCACCCACTTTATACTTTACCCTCAGATACAAAGGGCACAGATTCGCAATACGACTACCACATCAGAGCTTCAAGTTATCTGTAATGCAATTTCTTTGCAGGATCCTTGATTGGAGGAGGTGGATCCTTGCTGGGATTTGGAAGCGACATCGGTGGCAGCATACGGACTCCAGCTCACCTTTGTGGAATCTGTGGCTTCAAACCTACATCAGCTAGAGTCAGGTTATGTCCACCAAACTATTATGCACCATGCACATATATACGCTGCTGAAGGAAAAGTTAATTAAGACGGTGAACTGCATCAACATTTTGGAAGCTTGAAAACATTAATATGATAAAATACATAGCAAAATTTAGTTGAATAACCATAATCTAATGTTACAGCCACCTTGGGAATCCAAAATTCTTGGAGCCACCTGCGAGTGAGTATATAATAGTATGATGATGACATTTTTTAGATGAACATACATTTTCTTTAAGTTTAAGTATTTCAAATGGTGGCAATATCGTAGAAGCCGTTTTTTATCATCAAAACCGGAAATTAATAAAATCATTAGGCACGACACCAAACCTTGACACTGATAATATATTCTTCTAATGACAGTTTCACCAACATGGGGTCCCCTTGCTCGTGATGTGGACAGCCTCGTCTTGGCCATGAAGGCACTATGGGATGGCAGTATGACTGAATTTGATCCTTTGTCTCCGCCAGTCAAATTCCAGACTGATGTGATTATCTGTTTTACAGCAATGTATTTGTTTACTCATATACATTTCTACTCCATAACACATATATTGAATGCACTCATCTTTATTTCCTTATCTGTTTGATCAGCTTTATGAGGACAAGAAGGCATTGAAAATTGGTTACTTTTACGACAATAACTTCTTTCCACCAGTACCATCAGTCAGTCGGGCTCTTGATATGGCAATTGAAGAACTCAAGAAACAAGGACATGAGGTAAATATAAAGTTTTGCATTGCACAAACTATGAATAATCCAATCCTCAGATGCGCTTCACGGTCAAGATTTGAGTCTGTTATTAAAGAAGATATTATATCCTCGAATTAAGACATTCTAATCTCAGATGGTAATATATTCCATGTTTCTGACCCTATGACTTAAGATAAACAACAGAACTTAATAATGGAATGAATCACCACATAACATGCCACATTGGCTGAATATTGGCTTGTGCTTTATCATATGTGTCAAACATGGTTAACTCAATTGTGTAAGCATGGACACTCTTTGAATATTGGTCTGATATAGCCACATTTGGCATGTCGCTATGGTTCTTAGAAAAAATCCATTTCTTGGTCTCAGATTTAGTATGTATTATGGTAGACCCTCACAACTGGGAACATTCTTGTTTGATAAATTTTCAACGGTCTCAATGCTCAGGCAGTGTTAAATTTGAGGTTGAATGCAAATGGCAGACCAGAGGCAATGGGGAATAAAGGGCCAGTTAGGACTACCTTTTAACAATGTAGGTTTTTTCCTTTAAATTGAAAATAACTTAAATATTTAAAACTTGATGTGGTTGCACTTCATTACCTTGTAGTGACAAAGAAACTAGCAAAAAAAATATCTTAATGATTTTTTCATTAATTTGTTGCATCTCTCTTATGCTGCGATATATGACAGACTTCTTTCACTGCAGTTAGTTGAATGGACGCCTCCTAACATTGAGAAGTTGGACGTCCTAGAAACAGAGGCTATTTTTCCAGACGGAGGGGACAATGTCATGGAATTATTGTTAGTATATTCAATTTTGTATTGGTTACAAATTACAGTTTATGTTAACAATGAAGTATATACATTAGTTTATTTTTCATATCATGAAGCTAAAATAACTATCAAAAACTTCCTTTACAACAATAAAATTTATATCTTTATCCAATTGCAGTAGTTTTCTTGCAATATTTTGATGTCAGTCCTGATAGGGTTCATTAATAGGGCATGGACATCAGTGTGATTTGTTGCATGCCTGTCTCCAAACAATTCATGACGTCACCAAATATCAATTGATGACATCAATGAGTACAATACGGCCATTGGTGACATCATCAATTGTTTAGAGGCTGGCATGATGCATGACTGGCATGCCCTATTACTGTACCCTATCGGAACTAACATCAAAATTTTGCAAGAAAACTATACTGCAATTGGATATATAAATCATAGTTACATATTCGATTAAGCAAGGATGCCAAGGAATATTGTGTGTTAGTATTCTATATAAACACAGTGCTGTTCGAATTTCATTTTCCAGGGAAGGTGACAAAGTTGACGATATCTTAAAGCTGATGGTGGACTTCTTCCGTATTCCCAAATTTCTAAGACCTTTGGTACCATTCCTAGCAAGAAAATTCATGGTAAGAAACAAAGGCATTTCATATTTGATATAAACTTGTCATATATTCTCTGTCTTGTTATTTCTTTTTTATCATTATTAGGCCAATACAATTGTTCATAAATTATCTCAAATGATAATTGAGATTCTGGACTATTAATGGTTGATGAAAATTCTGATGGAATATCGAACAATTGGTTAAAATATTTACACTAAAAATGGGAATATGACAGAGATATGGCTACAGTAATGTACTCTGTATATGCCGTTTTTGTAGGCCACATGACTTCTGATTATTTTCATTAAGAAAAATATACAACCCACTTATTGAATTAGATAATACTTTCCATACTTTCTTGACTAAGCATTATAAGATAAATGAATTTAATATGCCATTGATCACTTATGAACATATTATGAAACAAAGGACTTAGAATACATTTCAACATTCTTGGTGCGCTTACATAAAGTATTCTGAGAACAAGAATGGGGTCTTTGATTTGGTTCATAACAATAAGATGATATACATTATTTAAAAAATGTACCATTGTTCTGCTACAGAGTGAAAGGCATGGAGAAATGGCTGAGGCACTGCAGGGATCAGGGTAGGTAAAAAATACTCATTAAGACATTAATATATTAGGAAGTATATTGACCTGATCTATTCTCACCTTAGCCATTTGCACATACGATCTGTTTCAGTGATATAATCATCAAAAGAATTGCGATTACGTCACATATTATCTCTTTCCGTGATACAACATCAAAAGAATTGATCTATATGCAAAGATCATGACAATAAATTATTGGGATTTCAAAACTTATACACTTTATCCCTCATTACCATAATTCTGTATAATAAGGCACAACTACACTATTTTAGAATTATTTTGACAACGTTTTAAGCATGTAAGCGCAAAAGTCTCCATGTTTTGCTCCGGAAACAAAAAATAAAAAAAATTTTCATTTGTTTTTTTCTATTTCGTAAAACATAGCTGAGATTTTGTAAAAGATAGCTGAGACTATCAAAAGAAACAACTAGGCCACAAAGACTAATTAAATATTAAATTATATCAATGTGCATGCAATAATGTTGGAGTTTTGCCTGTGTGTTGCTTACGCATGGGCTAGCTAAATCCACCCACCTGCCCACCCGGCTTATGGACATCTTTTGACTTAAGTAACTACAATACCTTCAGCAAATGTTTTTGTCAAGGGTAATAAAACGTTTTGACCTCAAAAGGGGTTGGGCAAAAGTGAGGGTTTCATGACTAGGTAAGCAAGTTATTAGAAAATTGGAAACTTCAATATAACTTTGCTTATTCCATTAGTATTATTCCATTGCAGAACTGTATACAAGTACATGCAACTCCATAGCAAACTCAAGGTAGGATATAATTTTGCATGATAACAATTTTGCCTTTATAACGTTCAATGTGTTTTGATTTATTATAACTCATATAATGCCCATATTTCCAGGAATACCAATGCAAAGTGACAGAAGAATGGAAGTTAGCAGGATTAGATGCCCTACTCTGTCCACCCCTTCCACACCCTGCCTTACCTATTGGAAATCCAGAACACTCTATTTGTAAGCTCTTCACCTACTACTACTACTACTAATGTAGATGTAAATCAGGGTTTATAGTCTGTTATCTTTCAACAGAAGCTCAACCAACCTTACAATCACATCCTTGGCTGGCCAATCTTGAGTCTTTCGCAACTCCCTGCAGAGGGGGGGGGGGTGTTTCGTCTTAAACACGGGGTTAACAGCAGGGATTTAGGAGCTCACACAAGTGCTATCAATGTGGGTTCTTAATGCCAAATACTCATTGCACCTGGGGGTGAGGATGATAAACTCAAGACAAATTTATTTGCCTTCATAAAATAATATAATAATAGGTGGAAACAATACCCTATTAACAATGTATGAGAGGGCAGGAGGAACACTCTAAGACACATTAATAGCATCGCTATCGAGTGCCCTTCTGGTTTTAGAGATCCAAGCAAATCATTATTAGTGAATGACAATGGCAATATTTTTTTACATTACATAAATGAATATGTTTGAATGGATGTCTCTAAGATTGTTTAAAGAAATCAAGCAGAAGGTGATCACTGGGCCCATGTTAGAAGAGTATGCCCAACTCCTCGATGCCATGGTGGGGGTTCAAAGTTCAAACTCACAACCTTGCAGATAGTGGGCGAACACCTTAACCACTAGACCATGACATCACACTACTACTACGACTACTACTACTACTACTACTACTATTTCAACACAAATTAATTTCAATTCACTCTTTCTCCACAGGTGGTGCAGGTTATATGTTCCTGTACAATATCCTCGACTACCCAGCTGGGGTTGTCCGGATGACCAAACAGACAGCTGAAGACATTAATGCTTTGAAATATTACAGGCCAAATGAGAAGTTTAAATTGCAGGCAGAAATTAAAGAGGTAACTAATATATAATTCAAAAGGATTAAGATGGATGGCTAGGGTTAATACTGCAATAAAAAAAATTGATAATTACATTAAACGTTGATATATTGAAGTTTACAGACATGGTCATAATGTTATCAATTATCATTACATCTGCCACCGGCAGCTGGTCATACAAACGGACGACACTAAGTCCAAGCCACCCACCACAACTTACCATGTGACGGATCCAATTGTGGGGGCTCAAAGAATTTTGTCACACTTGCTGCAATACCTTCTGGCCCAGATTTGATTATTAAGACCCTCCTTGGAATCAACAATTAGTTTTAGCAAACAACAAACTTAGGGATTGGCCAGAGCTTTGTATAACAGCATGTCAACACATCAACACTTTCATAAATCTTATTTGTGAAAAGTACTCAGTTTGGTTGAATGCTAAATAAGAGATTGCAGCACAATTAAGTAAGTTTCAAGTGTCCTTTTTTACACAAACGCATGTGTTTTTAGTAATTCAAAAATAACATCAAACTGAATTTCGGTCTTAATTTTTATTAGGTCCCTATTATCCATCTGGAGATGATTTGCTTTTTGAGCCATATCCCCAAAATTTTATGCCAAATAGATATTCAAAGACAGTGTAAATATTGTATCTGTCTATCATCTTAAGTTTCCAATGTTAATTTTCTGCCATCATCATGGCCGTCACACAATCACAATAACTGACAGAGTGGACATACGTTGTGGATATATCAGGCACCATTGTGTTGTATAGCAGATCTAAGTAGGCCATAATCGTTTTTCATACATACTTTTATTTTTTCGTTTTACAAATGTATGAGCATGATTTAACATCTGTATCATTTACAATTCATTTCAGATGGTGAGCCAAGGAGAGGGTTTGCCTGTGGGCGTCATGGTTGCATCACTTCGATGGCAAGATGAAAAATGTCTTCGAGTCATGAAAGCTGTGGAGAAAGCTGCTGACTTTGTTGTCCAATAAATGCAAATATAAACAATATTTCCTGAGTGAAACAGCCAAATAAAAAAAGCAATTTTGCGAAAATGTGCACTTATGCTAAAATGTGTAGAATCGATATATATAAACACCCTGGAGTAAAATAACTAATATACTGCCATTGCTGCTTCTACTACAACAACTACTACTTATGGCAAAACACACGTTCATTGCCACATGCCCTCTCAACAAAAAACACACAAATGCAAATTTTCATATATCGATTGTAACTCAAAATAGTTAATTCATGAAGAACAAGTCGCTCAGTCTGATATTTGTCTTAATTAATACAACTGAACCTGAGCCTGTGAATGGCTTTCCTCCTTGATGGTGTCAGTTGCATGACTAATGGGTGGTCCCCCCTTCTAGAAGCCAGTTTTTGCCATTGGGGGATATCCTGACTAAATGCTGTTGTATATGTGAAAATAAATGCTGCAATCGGAGTAATTGTTTCCGTCATGCAGAGATTACTGAATAAAGATGTGGATAAACCCCAAAAGATCTGTGGTAGAATTTTTAAGTTCTTCAGGAAGTCAGCTGGTTGCAAATACTATGTATGAAGGAAGGGTGGCTAAACTTGCCAACAAGATTGGGAGGATCCTTGCCTCCCATGTATGCAAACTTTGTGCTGCTACCCAGTGGCCGACAGCTACGGTTACCGGCTACTAGAACCTGTCAGTACAATAGCACATTTATACCTAATGATGTAAGGTTGCTAAACAAATTCATCTGATCATAATGGTGTGTATTGGTTTTCATAATACTTTTTCACTGCACTTAACATGTAAGGCACCAACAAATTTCGCTTGCAACCAATAAAATATCTTATTTTGGTGTAGCCTGTCATGAAATGTGTAGTTTTAGCCCCAGAGGGCACTTTCACTCACTGAACATCAACCAAGTGCCACCTAGTCTTTTCCTTCATTAAAACTGATGTTGTCAGTAAGCAGAAATGGAAAAAAACTGCAGGCTAAATGCTAATGTATTTGTTTTAGTATACAATTACATGTGATCAATACAATAAAACTAATAAACTAATAATACAAGTCAGATCTATCTATATATTTATTATATAATTTAAGTATTGGACACATATGTATTAAATTCCAAGGACTAATTTCAGTATACATTTTGATACACGTTATAATAAAAAATATTTTCAATTAGTAGTTCCATGCAGTATATTTGTATTGGTACATTTACTAATTTTCTCCAGTTCCTTTTGTCACAAAGGCAATCGTATTTCTGTTTATGTAAAGCTCACTTTCATATCTTATTCTTTCTTTGCTTATAACTCTTTTAGCACCTTCTTTGAAAGGAAGACAAAAGGTTTCACATTTTACTTCGTCAGGCAGATCCAGGGTTGTGTACATTGTTGCTGATCTAGAAGAAGTGGTCTTCGTTGTTTGTACACTGAAGCAAACTTCCTCTCCATAAAAGCGAATGTTGTCACTTAGGTTGAAATCTCCCTTGCGAATAACATGCTTCACTGGATCACTGCAACTTTCTTTGGTTGGATAAGTAATATGGATGTTGGTGGTTGAACATTCAGTGATCTCTACTGCGACGGACTCATGGCTACCGCTTTGGCCGGACTTTACAGAGCAATGCGATATGCACTGTGGTAGAAAGTGCCATTGCAGATCTCGCATGCAGTGTGCTTCACCAATTCCTATCTGAAGGTAACCAGTGTTACATTCATAAGAGACCAAGCCACCTACATCTTTGGTGGTCAAGCTGATCAATTGTCCATTGTGCACTTGTGGAGGAGTCCCACATTCTTGTTTCCGGACACACTGTCCAACATTACCCACCCAGATGCTGTTCTCTCCGCATCTAAGGACTCTATCACCATTTTTGTATTCAAAGCTTTCATTACAATGTACGGTGACAGTGCTGTTTAATGTTGGAAGATGGGGCGCGACTGTTGGAAGGACACTAAATCCAGGCTGTGTGATGCTGTCATTAGCAAAATATCCATTCGCAATTGTCGGTACTGGTCCGCATACGATAGGTTTGCATGTAGGTGGGTTGTTCCATCCTTGTCTACATACTGATTTGTTTAAGCCGACCATAAAGAATCCTTCATTGCATTTGTAGATTGTCACTCCCCAGTATGACATATTCGAAATGCTGATGATCTTGCCATTGTCAATTTCTGGTGGCGGACTGATACATACTGCGGTAGCATTACAGTACTTATTGTAGAACCCTTCATCACACTTACAATGGTATTGCTTTCTTCCCACTAGTGCACAATTTCCATGCACACAGGGATTGTCATGGCAGGGAGACAACCACTGACATCTATCACCATAATAACCTTCAGGGCAAGCGCATTTGTAAATTTTGATTCCACGACTGATGCAAGTCCCACCATTCTCACAGAGTCCTCGGTCCTTGTAAGCTTCACATGCAAAGGCCTTTCCTCTGAGACTCTCCATATTCTGAATGGTTTCATTGCAAGTCTGGGGCAAAACTTCAACAGCATCAATGCCCACGTAATCATCACGACCAAATTTGTTGGAGGCTTTTGCCTCAAGTATGATTGAATGCTGTCCGGGTTTGAGAAACAAGAGGAAGCTGTACCAATGATCAGAGAAGATTTTAGGAATGTATTCTGTGTAGTTTCCCTGTGGTCCTGTTCCTTTGACGTTCAATGCATTGTATTCAGCCAGTTGATTGTCAGGGACACCTACTGAATTGTGCCTGTTGAAATACAAGCATGACTCAGTCACGATGTTCAAGGTGGGTAACTTCAATTGCATTAAACCTAAGGCATAGTTGTAATATTCAGCACGTGTAGCACCCAGAAAATTACCAGTGGGAGAATAGGTTGATCCTTCTCCAGAAAACAGTTCCTCTTTCCTGTAGGTCAAGAAAGGCCTTTCGCCCTGCTGTGTGTAACCACAGAGGCCGGCATCAAACCCACAGTCCCCTATGACTCGGTCGATCACAACTTCTCCGCACCTGGTATTGAACAACCCAATGTCATCCACAGCAGCTGCAGTGTTTGCATCTCCATCGTAAAAACTCTTAAACACAAGCATATACTCTCCCAGTGGTAATGATATCTCAGCACGAAACCAGGATTTTATAACAGACCTCCTAAAATGGGCAAGGAGTACTTCTGTTTTGTTGTAGTATTGGATGTACAGTCGGAGACTTCCATATGAGACCTTATTCTCTACTGTGTTGTCCAGGTTGTTGAAGTAATCAAATATCAAACATCTGAAAGAATTAAAGGTGAGAAATAGTGGAAAATGAGCATTAACCATGCAATAAACAAAAAAAAACACACACAAAAACAGTAAACTGAGTAGCCTATTGGTTAGGGTCATGACTGCATCCTCTGACGGTTCCAGGTTCAAATCCAAATTCCCAGCACTCCACATGAGATTTATCTCAACAGTACGTTAGTCCTATTAGTTGCTAAATTAATGATGTCTGGTACTCAATTGCTGGAGCAAGTAAAAGACCTAACCATTGGGGTGAGTTATCTCATCATGACGACTGCTTCTGGCAGCTGACCTCATAGGCTGACTAAGCTTCTAGCCTTTCATTGTTATCAAATGCCACATTTGATGGGGCTTCTTTGACACCAGTACTATAGAGACAATAAAATCGAAATCCCACCACCCCCCCCCCAAGTTAAAATTGTTACGAAGCCATAGAAACTGATTTATAAACTGAAATCACAGCATACACCCCAAAGGCTTTATACTGCATGTTACACAAATAAGTTTCTTACCGTTCACCATCGATTGTTAGAGTAGGACTACTCAGAGAGACCCACTTTTTCCTTGCATCTGAATCTGGGTGGGTCTGAATAAACATGAACTGACTGTTTGGACCAGCAGGAGGAGCCTTCAACGAATAGAGGCGGCTTCTTTCAAAATCAGAAAGAGAGCCATGTTGCCATCTCAGGCCACTCTGATCTCCATTCTCCCACTGGCAATGACTGCCCTGAAAGGTGCAATCTGCTGGACTGTGGTCATCATGCTGTCAATAAAATGTATGAATTATAACTCAATACTGCTGGTCAGACTGATTCTTTATTGTAAAAAATGAACGAAAAAACATTGTTTTGACAATAGTGATGATTATGGGTCTCAGAACTCAAGTTAAAGCTTGATACTACTGGTTTTATGAAAATGATGCATGGGCCTCAGGGTGAAATAGGTGAGAATATGACCAGAAAATATCATACAGAAAAATATTAGCTCATGGACTTTCACAACAAGAAAGATTATAATATAAATTCCTCCATTCCTTTATTACATTACTTTTACAAAATAAATTTAAATAAACATCAAACTCAAAATAATCAGAATATTGACTTCAGGGGCGTTCACACTGTCACGAGTGGGGATGGCAAGTGAGCTTGCTTATCCTTGTTCATAAGTAATTCACTCGCCAAGCATTGTATGGATACTCATGCTATTCCATAGAATGGTCCTGGTCCCTGGTTACGGGAATCACATGGGAGTTGCTCAGCGAGTGGTTGGTGAGTGTTTGGCGAGTGATCTACGTATCCACACTTGCTCACTCCTGCTCATCTGTGGTGGGCTCAGTGTTAAGGATGTTTCATGTATAAACGACGGATATACACGTGAATAATGAGTGGTCCACGTATGTGGTCCACACGACCAGCAATCTACAATTGCCTCATGGACGCCCCCGTGAATGTTCATCTAAATAGTTTATATGTGATTAACAGAGCCACGAGTGAACACGAGTCACAATTGTTTTGGGGAGAAAAAGTGCTTGAGGTCACTGACACCGTAGCTGATAAGTATTGTTTGATGATTTCATCTATATTATGACGTCTTTTATTGCAACAATGGTGTAGTGACGTCATCTTATTGTCTTTTCATGTACTACGGTCGTAGAGCCCCTGTATATTAGGCTGTTATTTTTTCTCCCCATATTCCTAACATTCAAAATCTCTGTACTACTATTACAGCCGAACTCAAAGACTTGGACACTAAACTCCAGAGGACGTCATGTGAATGCAGGATTCCCATTGCACTAGCCAAGTCAACCAGCAGATGGGAGGCCTCGATTCACATGACGTCCTGTAGAGTTTAGTTTCCAAGTATATGAATTCTTCTCTAAGGAATATATCGAAATCGGTCGTGACTGTAATACTGTCCTGTACTAATTCTATGTTCACAAAATCAAATTTCCTGGTACATGAAACCAGCCTGTGTAAACACATGTGTACACCAATGTCCTTGACCAAGAACAAAATACGACATAAATGTTCATGCTTTTTTTTATTTGAAAAATGTGACAAATGCTGTTGAAGTCCTAACCAGTAGCGATGTGTAATTATAATTTGAGAATTTAGATAAATAATTTTGCATCTTAGATATAAATGTGAACCATACACAATCCTACCATAGTTGCATAATACAGTTAGTTTCATTAAAAACGGCCAGTCAAATTGAAACTAGACAAAGCTGTCATAGATGGCTACTCAAGGCCGGATCTAAAAGTACATATTTATGATATATTAAATTAATTTCTTACATTTACCAAGGTTTATATTTATCTGATGATAGATGTCAGCTGATTATTACCTATACAAGTGGACAGAAGCAGCTGGCTTTAGCATGTTTAGACCACAGCCAAGTACAGGTCTATACAGACGGCTAGAGTTGACCGTATTTTATGAAACTAACTGTACATCTGAGTAACAGCTCTGGATTCAGAAAACATTTGTAAAATACATGTAAATATCTGTACATTTATAATACTGAAAATATGACTTAATTGCCAGAGTTATGAGATGTTTGGTCTTCGTAATGTAAGACAAATTACAAAACCTTGATATACCTGCAAATGTCAATACCAATTTTTTGAGGTCATGGTGCCATATTATGCATATTTCAACTATAAACAATATATAAAGTTCACATACTTCCAATGCTACTGCTGAGCAAATGAAGATGGCCAAAATTATCCACTGACAAGTCATGGTGAGATCATTTGGTCCACCAAATGCACACATCAAATGCACACACCAAAATGCACTTCCTTAGGGTTTGGTGTCTTTTATACCTCTCATTGGTTGACAACAAGGATTTTATTGAAACCACCAGGATTTCCAGCACTTGTGAAACCGGTATAAATTGACACAAGTTCACAGCATGTCACTCAAATTATCTGTCACTTGTTTACAACACTAGACACTGGCTTACAACACTCCCGAAATAGAGTAATATCCTGGAAAACACTTTTGAGACAATACTGATAGTTGCTATGTTAAGTGATCATTGACATCATGACTGTCTTCTTGCAGATTTTTTTCAGTTTATTGTAATCTTTCTGACTGCTGACTTATGACCTAATTCAATACAAACATACAGTCGAGCCAATGAAGTTTAAACATCCCTCAGTGTTTCGCCATTGCAATTGTCAAAATATTGTCTCTGCTTGTGAAACATTCAAAATTGACTAAGCCTGTCATATAATTTAAAACAGGCTTCCTGGGCAGCATGTCTGATGCTGAGAACAGCCAATTTACTTGATAGTATTTCCATTTACATAGGGGTCATCAAAGTGTCAGCTCTAACTATGGCCATGAAGTGATATACGGTCTGAATTTACTAAATATATAGTCAGTCAATAGTGTCATATACATGTATTACCTGTACATTTAAGTTTAATTATTGCTAACAATTCTGTCCAGTCTCAGCTTTGTGTGAAAACAGAATATGACAGTCACTTAAAAACATGTGGACATCAATTTTTAATAGTTCTGGGACAGTAGTTTAAACTAGTTTTTTATACGTATCTATTTTTTTCCACACACTTCACAATTTGAACTTATTAACTTCAGCTTCTAAGTATAATAAGAAATTGACAGAGTAAAGGAAAACTGATACAATAAATATTAATATAATACAATAATATAAAAAGAATGATGTAGCCTGGAAATGTAGAATGCCACAAATCTATTATGGTCTGGAGTACAGTCATTTCTGATAGTGAGCACTATTGCTTTGAAAGCACAACTTGTTTTAATGGTGAGGTTCTTCTACCATTTGCACATAATTTCCCACATAACATCAGCAGCTGCAACACAACACCATCATTGATGAAGCTTGTTGCTTTCCTACCCAAGTTTCATGTTTGTTGATAACTTTATCAAATTTCAATGTTTGCTGATAACTCCCATCAAATACTGATTAGAAAGGGGATTCTTTTTTATCATTTGTCTGTTTTCAGTTTTTTTACAGACATGTGACATTATAACTTGAAGGGGAACTCAATGTCATGTTTAATGTCACAAAAAACGTGTCAGAATTTTTGGAAGTACACAGTGGCATATGTAGAAATTTGTTAAGGCCCCTCCCCTTAACAAATTTCTGACAAACTAAATCCAGGAAGATAGCAACCCCGGTGATTACAGAATTTGAAGATCGCGCATCATGCATGCTTTCTGCAAACTGCATTTTTCGCATTTAGATACAGTCTAAACATTTTTTTAAAAGAAGAGAAATATGCATCTACTGTTTACATTTTAGACCATCATTCACAAGAATTGCAAAAAATCTTGCCCTGAATTTGAGTATTTTTAACGTATTTTTGGGCCTGAGGGGGGCATGGCCCATTGCCCCCCCCCCTTCTAAATACGCCACAAGAAGTACATGATCAACCATATTTCAGTCACAGGGTCATGAACACATTTATGCCAGTCCAGTACCTCTTCATTTCCATTGCCAGAATAACAGTTTTTCCAAGATCACTAGAGGGCTTTTGAGCTGACATTCCAAAGTATTGATGATATTTTCAATCATTTCCATATATTGGAAATGCCACCAGGTGGACACTCAGAACCAAGCACACAATGACATCTGTTGGTTTAGTTGAAAAGCACAAAAGTGGCAAAGACAGGAATGGGATGGACAAATACAATTTAAAGCAACAGTCTGCATGTGTGTCCTCAGTCTACATTTATATTATGAGTGTTAATGAGAGACTTACATGAAATGCATTCTAAATAATATGTGATAATTGTGGATTTCCTTTAAAATTACAGCTGCCAAATTGTCAAGAACCACGTGGTCCTGTGATTAAATATTTATTCAAAACAGCAAAGCATAGGCCTAGTTTTTGCGTTCTTTCAATGTACTTTCCCATCCTTTTCATGAGCAGATTTGTTGATTGATCAATGCATAAACACAAGATTACACTGCCCATCAAATATTGGAAAGAACTTTTCAAGAAAGCTCATTTACCTTATTTCTCAGGTATTGCCTGTTTTCTTAATTTATAGTTACAAGAATTTATAATACACTTTACAAAATCTGAGCAACAATTTAAAATAGATGAACTCTGTGTACTTCTTTTCATACATGCATTGATCATTAAAAATAATGAACAGATAAGTACCCAGATGGCATTCCAAATTGGGCCAGCATCGTTTTTATGTTGGCCGCCATCGGTACAACATCGTTTCAACATCGCCCATGTCACGCCAATGTTGATACGATTTGGAATGCTGTCTGGGTACAGTAGAGTGATGCTGAAAAGAGGCTTTTAATTGCATAATATATATATTATGCCGTTGCACAAAAACACTGCAATTAATATATTGAATAGATACTGACCATATCTAGTCAGACTGTGTACATATATGGACAGCAATCGTTTGCCAAAAATATTCAGACTTTATTTAGTTAGACTAGATGTCAATGTCAATGTCTCAGTGCTACTGGCTCTGAAGCCAATAATGAGATGATATGTTTGGAGTGCACATTATGGCATCTTAGACATCTACCCCATGGGTGGAGTCTCTTACTTGCCTCAGCATAGACACCAAGTACAAGGGATTGCCGATTTAACGACTCATGCGATCGACATCCCGCTGGGATGTAGCTCATGAAGAATGCCCAGGCCTGGGATCAAACGACGGACCTTCAGCAGAGCTGGCTAAATAAATTGCAGAAAACTGTCCTCAGTCACTTTAAAAAGTGCTTTCACTGAATTACTTTCATTGACTTCATGGATGGTCTTACAGCAAATTTCATAGGAAACTATTCTCCAGAAGACGTCATGTGAATGCAGGACTTCCATAGGTTAAGGCAGTCTGTCGGCCAATTGGAGACCTGCAGTCACATGACTTTCTCTGTAGAGTAGTTTCCAAGTCAATGAAATTGGCTGTAACTCATGATAAGAAAAGATTCGCCCATGAAAAGCAGGAAGTATATAACACAGAAAGAATAAATTAGAGAATTTACTACAAAAAAAATACAGTCCACCCAAACAGAAGGAATACAAACCTAACCAGTAACATAATATTGTTTACGTGCAAAGCCAGACAGTACATGTGTTTGGGGCTAACAATAATCCGTGGATTGTTTCAGACAACATTATCCAAATTTAATCACATTTCCGCAATCTTGTTAATGAATGGAGCGGAAATCAAACCATAATAATCATATTTAAATTTCTTTGTCCGCAGCGTCCACGATTTCTGATGATAATGGGTGATGTCACTGACTGAAGATGAGGCTGTGGAAAGGAAAAATGTCTTGTAACTTTAATAATCTTGACATGAAGTTGCTAACTTAAAGTCCCTCAACTCCAGAACCCCATTCTAATTGCTACCATTATATTTTTTAACAAAACATATTGAAATAATTGCATTATTCTGGAAATATGTATTATTTATATTACCCAGAAAACATTCCAAATCGGAATCGCCAGCGTCATTTCTATATTGGTTGCCGTTGGAACAACATCATTTTGACATTGCCGACATGGTGCCAATTTTGAAATGATTTTAAATGCTATATGGGTACTGACATTTTTTTTTTTCATAATTTCATAATTGAATTATGAACAAACTAGTATACCATTAATTTATATTTATTTTTCAAATCCATACTTATTGTGCTTTTTCTTTTTGTGTTGGTAAAGCAGTATGTTATATACTTTAATGGAGGTAATGTTTTATCAATATTTCAAATTGTATGTTTAACATGGTCAGTAAAATCTTGAATCTTGAATCTGAGTCTTAACAGAAAAACTACCAATCAAAAAAAAAAGTACATAAAAGAAATGAAGGACTTCTCGGTGTGATATTCCATGTATGATAAAAAAACACTTAAGGGCCTATCTCACATAGCCGGGTGACAATGCCGAGTGATGCCGAGTGATGCCGAGTGCTTAATAAATTAAGCAGTCGGGAATACACGGCTCTGCACGCCGACCACTCTGGAAAGGCTCGTAAATACACGGCAATACTCGTAGAACGATCGTAAAGTTTTAAACATGTTTAAAACTTTTTAGGATTGTCGCCGAGCAAATTTGCTCTGAAATTGCTCGGGTTTAAAAGGGATTAACTCGCCGTGCACTCTGGGTGTACACTTGGTCACTCTGGGTGTACACTTGGTCAGAATGATTGCTGTGTGGACGTGATTTCCTCGCCGAGTAGTCGGCGTGTGAAGGAGGCGAGCAATCAGCGAGCGATCTGCGAGTGATCGGTGAGCGATTGGCCAGTGATCTGCGGTGATCAGCGAGACCTTGCTGACTTGCTTTTTCTAGTCATCAAATGACCAAGAGTGAAGCCGTCATTACTCTGCTTGGTCACTCGGCTATGTGAGATAGTGGCTTTATGAAATATTTAGGTTACAGCCACTATGACCAGTATAATTACAGCATAACCATGTCATTGTAGGAAGATTTCTATGCTTCCCTTATATGGAATAAAGCAATTATGCAAAAGCCTCTGTCTATACAGTATGCATATTCCACATTCTCTCGCCAGCATCCTATTTATATATCTCCTCTTCTTTGTCCCCCGTGCCTTTCTTTTTATACAACGTTTACAAGCTCTCCTACTTTCTATTCATGTACCCCCTGATATTAATCCATCCTAGTTACAGCCCTCCTATGCTCTTCAGACGATGTGGCCTTTGAGTGCCATGAAACTTCCATTAAGGGCCATCGTACTTCAACCGACTCCGAAGGGCAGCATAGGGGTAGATACAAGGCACCCACTTCATACTTTACCCTGAAATACAAAGGGCACAGATTCTCCATACAACTACCACATCAGTGCACCAAGAGAGCATGCTTTCAGTTAAGTAGTAATCATTAGTAAATAATTTGAAGCAACTTCAGGTATAGCAGAAGTAAATAACCCTCCCCTTCACAGTGTACAATACTGTATGTTTTGACACATGTATCAACTCATGGTATTGAGGTTGTCAATAAAATTATATATATATATATATATATATATATATATATATATATATATATATGTGTGTGTGTGTACATGCATGCACCCTTTTTCTTCCCAGAATTTTAAAAAGTTTATATTGGCTTGGTTGGTAAGGCATCCGCCAATTTTATATCCTCTATCGATGTTAGTTAGTTGACATTAATACAGTTTTTCGGTCAGATAATCAGTCAGTCAGTCATTCAGATTGTCAGACATTCTTACATTCTGTCAGACATTCTGTCAGTCAAACATTCTGGTCTGGCAGTGTCAGATATTCTGTCAGTCAAACATTCAGGTCTGGTAGTGTCAGACATTCTGTCAGTCAAACATTCAGTCTGTCAGTCTGTCAGTCAGTCAGTCACTCAGTTTAGTACTGTATTTTCAGTCTATCATGAATTACACAGGTTTTTCTGTCAGTCTTTTTAGCAATATTACATTGCTGCCTATTTTTAAGTCCATAATGTCTTTCCATGTTACCACAAATTCAGAGAAAGTTAGGCAGCCTTTGGCATAGTAAAAAGCATTAAAGTGAGATTCTTAACTAAATCTCTTTCTCTGATAAAACATTCTTGCAGTTTCGGAGTTGCTGAATTTTGTTTGAATCTGGTAAATACATTTACACGAGCATGTTAAGATCATTGCTTTCACAAGCAGAATATTAAACTTTAAATTTGAGTTAGGATGTGTGTGGATTCATTTGAAAAGATGATTAAACTTCTAAACTTTTGGTTGTTCTAAATATAAAAATTATGTCTTTTATACTTCTTATTTTTTTATAAAAATATGGTTGAGACATAACATTATGATTATTAAGAAGTTCAACATTAAAGGGATGACGTTTGATGATTTTGTTCAAGGAAAATTACACTGGAGCAGACGAGATATGTTACAATACTAATATCTACTATTACCAAAGGAAACCAGGATAATTAGAATATATTAGCTCACGGAATACAAAACAATGCTTGAGGTAAGAAAATGATAATTTTTTTACATGCCTTATACAAAAATTATTTTGATTTTTTGTGAGATTTTTATGAAAGAAACAAAATTATTTTCTAATCAAACGTTGGTCAAAATTGAGTTTATATAATATTGGATTTTCACGGAAGGTTCTCTGTATTTCCACCAGGTGGCTAAAACAGAATACTGCAATTCTATTGGCTGAAAAAGTTCCCGCCCTTGGCTGTGATTGGCTGAAGCAAAGTGTATCCAAGCAGTAGTATTTTTAGTGCATTTTAATGTATATTTGACACCTTATCATTCAGTTGATTTTTGTTATTTTTCTGAGAAAGTTATATTTATTGAATAAGTCAGTGATTATCTTCTACGTTTGAAAAGCAAAATGAGTAATAAGAGGAGAGGAAAGACTTATGTCCTGTTGAATTCAGGGCTGCTCAGTGAAAAGACTCTATTGTAAGTATATTTCCAAATAATTCGAGTGAATCGCTATTAATTTGACTTAACATATCATAGAGTCGCTATATGGCCATTTGCAGAAAAACAAGGAAAGAAAACAAAAACATTTTGACAATTTGTTTCCTCAAAGAGTAGGGAAAAGTAAGGAGAACTGGGCTGTTCTTCACATTTAGATTTTTCCCGATTCAAATATTGAAGCAAAGTCACTTTTTTTTCTTTCTAAATTATACTATAAGCATTCCTCTAATAATGTTAGGTGCCTTTTTGAACGAATTCTCAACACTTTTTCGTATAATAAGAAAACTATATTTCATAAAGAATTATCAACAAACTTAATTGCATTTAAAAGAACAGAGATTTAATAAATAAATATAGCTTTAAAAAAGGTTTAAAAAAGCCCAAATAAATTATTTTGAAAATTACATTCAATTTAAGACCTAGTAAACAGTGTAAATACAGCATTTCATGGTTAAAATGTATTAATTTAAAGTTTGAACTTCATCTGTAAGTCTAGTCAAAGCGTTAGAAAGTCTGCAGGATTTAAGATTTTTTTATGTAATCGCCAAAATTGTAGCATGTAGGCCTACTATATCTTAACTTTGGCTGTAATACAACAGTAAATCACTGTCATATAGATATTTGACGAATGATTTAATGTAGGGGTAATATGCATTGTAAAATTTAAACTCTGAAACTTCAAGCATGGCTTAAACCAACTTGTGACATAGATTATGGTTTTCCTTTCACTGTCTAAGTGTAATCTAGTGTTTTAAGCATAATTTGTAATGCCAGGTGGTTTATAATTTCCTTATCAAGAATGTTGACTGTATTTTATAACAGAGGGAGGCCTAGGACAGGGGGCCCCGTTCTCCCCACCTGAGGGGGCCCAGTTCTCCCTAAAGCTGTTGCTTGAAAGAAATGGCAACCATATTTTCCGCATGGCAAGAACAACATGTCAGTTATAGGATTGTACTCTGATTATGTGCTGATTATAACAATGGGTTTATTTTAAATATAACCCCTATCAGTTTTTGTCAATGAACATAGTTGAAATTTTACTCACACCAAAAAAGAAATTTCACTTTATCAGAAAAATAAATATTTTAAATGGTATCTTGCTTTCAGATATGTACTGTTGATCAATAAGGAGTAATGTGACTCAATTTCGGGGTAATATAAATATTACTCTTAGCTATAGTGGCCCCGTTCTCCCGCCAGCCCAGTTCTCCTTATTTTCCTCTATATGCCATTGTTGTGTAGTAAAATACAGTATTTATAAGCAAACTAAAACCATCACATTTCAATGTTTCCTAAAGATATATTCTCTAAATATATGGAAAATATGGAACTTCAGAATCTACATGACATTGTTTGCAAAATCTAAAATCGGGTCAGTGACAGATACTTACGGTTACGGGTGTATTTTAGGGTAGGTTAGGTTTCAACAACTTGGCAAGGAAGGGAGTGTAGGTCACACCAATTGGTAATTGAAGCGTAATAGTGGAATAACTCTGCCTATTACAGTATGGTTGGTTTGATAACATAGAACTCACAAATATTCGCTAAGCACCAGGGTGCGTGCTGAATGGCACACCAACCAATAGGTGGACCTGTTGCTTCCGGTGAGCGATAATCCGTTGCATTGGGCCATTCTGTAGTCACGTGACAGTGCATTCGTCTTCTGATTGGTTTATTGTTGGTTGGGAGATCATGTGACTGTAAAAAGAAGCTTCTCAATAGGTGGTAATTGGATACAGTGGGTCTAGGGAGAGCAATTCGGTTGCCATGCCAACCTGAAATGCGATTCATACACGAAAAGTGAGAGCAAAAGTCCAAAGTCTCCTCAAAAAAATTCTGGAACTTTTTTTGAGAAGAAAATTCCAAAGCTGACAAATGTCATGGCATTGCGTTACCATTGGTTACTCTGCTTGTGCTCCCGGCCCCCTGGGTGGGTGGATGATTAGGGCTTTACTACCTGTATTTCTGCACCTGATGGGCTGATTAGGACAGGCAGGGACCATGGCAATGAGATAAAGGATGAAACAGCCAGCCAACTTAGGCTCGCCCGGGAATCAAACCCGGGACCCAGCGGTTGGAAGCCCAGAGCGCTACCGCTGAGCTAGGCCCCCGCCCCCATCCTCCCGGCCCCCTACTGACAGTCAATGGATGCAGTGGATAGATGCTAATATGTTTCGGAATTTTGCATCCACACTGGAAATTTCTTGCCAGAAGAGTAGGCCTTCAGACCATGTATATAGTCAAGGCGCTTATGTAGTTGTAAATATGGTATTGTACATCACTTTACAGCTTGCAGTGCCCAAAATAAGAAAATCCATGTTTTCAATTTTCGCATATTAAGTTTCTTTTGCCATGGCAACAGATTTAGATTTCATTC
This sequence comes from Alitta virens, assembly GCA_932294295.1. Classification (NCBI taxonomy): domain Eukaryota; kingdom Metazoa; phylum Annelida; class Polychaeta; order Phyllodocida; family Nereididae; genus Alitta; species Alitta virens. The sequence continues at coordinate 3,267,540 of OW028579.1, read as the reverse complement.
AATCGAAACCACAGAAAGCATTGCAATTTCCTAAATATAAAGCTTTATTAAAAATAACACCTAATATTGATTGCACTGGGTAATTTCTATCTTAAGGATACAATCGTATTTAGCTATGTTAATTTGCATATTACCTAATAAGGGCATTTAGCATATACAGTGTATTGTTTCAATAGTAGCATCAGTACATTGACTCATTGAATAAGATTTACAATGATTAAAATGAATGCCACATAGAGCTATCTTTCGTTTACAAAGTATTTAACAATTTTCCACAAATCGCTATTCACATATATAGGATATAATGTGCAGAATGCGGATTTATTTATAATAAATTATAAGGCAACACAGAACATGGAAGAGAATCAAAACAGTTAACCATGCAGTGAGGCATGGTAGCACCATTCATTACCATAGCAACAAGGAAATGCTATCAGGTGACACCCACATCACGTGACCTGACCAGCGTGACGTCACACACGAACAGTCACATAATAGCTGATAACAATGGGCTGCCGAATACTGCCGAATACTACCGAACAACAGCAGCTGCAATGCATTCTGTAGCTGCTGCAGACGAGCAGCACCCAAATGGAACTATGGCTGTATTTACTCTTGGGGTTCATACATGGCCAAATGTGCCACGTGCCTTTCCATGAGAAGGATAAACGCATGGAGAATGCATGGTTTTTAGCTAATTATAATAAGGAAAAAACCATGCGTTTTCCATGCGTTTGGATAAACGCATGGAAAACGCATGTAGCACAATTGGCCATGTACTGAAAGACAGCAGCTGTGATGCATTCTGTAGCTGCTGCAGATGAGCAGCACACAAATGGAACTATGGCTGTATTTACGTTTATCCAAATGCATGGAAAACGCACGTGGCGCATTTGGCCATGTATACTGTTGGTAGATACACTCAGACCAAGAAATTTTGAACCACTTCCAGATTGTGGTGTTGCCAGTTCAGAAAATCTATGAAGTATGTCCTTGAAGAAACTAATAAAGCATTCTTTCTCTGAAAGCTCTGATTAATTTTATGTAAGGAGTGTTTATTTAATTAATCACCACAGAGAAACAATTTATTTTCCGTTTTCTTTCATTGTCAGAAATTTTATTTGAACTCTCCTATGAGAAAAAAACTACCACATGTGATTTGCGCCAGATATCTTAGGAAAACTAGCATCTATTGGCAGATATACAACCAATTAATTTTGTGTTATCATGCATAATTAAACATACGAAATGCATTAAAACTGTATGTCACAGTGGAATCATCAGAGATGAACAAATGATTAACATAATCAACAAAGCAAAACAGATTTGAATCAACAAACTGCAAAGAAAAAAATAATAAATTCCTTTATATATATTGTACGTATTTCTATCCATCCACTCAGACACTGAAGTCAGACATTCACAGAATTATGTATGTACATACATTCATGCGCAGATGATGCGAGTAACTCGGACTGGAATCATGCAGCTGTTGAGACAGACTGGAAGAAAAGTCTCCTTAGCCTCCGGGTGAACCTTATAAAGCTTCCTGCAGATCTGTGCACCGTCCCTGTTGGATGTGACACTTTCCTGTATTGTACAGTCCCTCGCGACTCAATGTAAGAGATTGTGTTTCTTCAAAAATGAGCAACTACTTTTGCTCTCAAACTGGCACCAGGCTATCAGATCATCTGTTAGCGATCACCAGCGGAATAACTGAGAGGGGGGGGGGGCTGGGGGGGTTTAAACTCCCCCCCCCTTCTTGGCCTAGTACATTTTAATTAGGCATTTAAAAATCCAGCGGCCTCCGTAATGCATGTAAATTTGTCCACCCCCCCCCCCTGTTTTCTGGATCCGCCCCTGTGTATGAGATCATAAGTGAAGTATCAGTAAAGTGGTTTTGTTGATATAGTACTGTTTAAATAATATAGTACCCACCCATATGTTGACCTAGTACTACCACAGAGTACCTTGATTTGATACTTCTGGCTGCCACAGACAGATTTACAGGTAATTGATAACATGATGAGGCTTGGAGTCCACACGATGATACATATGTACATTTACCACATGGGTGGGTTTATTACTCACCCCGGCATAGAAGCACAGTAACATGAACACTGATGAAGATTAATCATAGCATGCACTATGCTAGAGCAGATAAGAATGTTGACTATGATTACATATTCAGAAATATCAGTATAATAATATCTCTCAAAATTGCTTGCACCTTTATATCTCAAAGTCAATTGAGGAATACTGATATTTGAGAGAAAACGAGCAATATTAACGTTCTTATTGAGTGCCACCAAAACAAAACACACAAAAAACAACATTGTTATACCAAGCCTAGTCTAGTGTCTAGCAGAAAATTAACTTGGAGCAGCTTATCAGCCGAGTGCCTCAAGCACTACGTTGATTACGACTTGAGATTGACTTCAGTTTAATGCAAAGTTGGGAACACTTTAATGCCTCCAGTCAAACTAATCAAGAGTAGGTAGTGCAAAGTTTGTAAACAACAGTGCATTAAGTACACCTCTGTTCAAACTGTCGGAATATTTACATATATGATTTTGACATACTGAATGACACCAATAAATTTAGACCTACCATGTGCTCAAAGGAATCTGACCTACTGAGGTGCCTGGGAAAATTCTTAATTGATATTGATATGCGAGTTATATGTTCTCCATCTTCTGACACTGTACAGTATACATACATAGATTTTACTATAAACATTATTTAAAAAAAATTAAGTCGGGGGCTGGAACCGCTTTACTAGTATAACATATGCTTATCTAGTTTACAAATTATATTTGAACATTTCTGTATTTTCTGAATTCCTGTATTTTCTGTTCTTTATTTTATTTATGACATATATATCATGGATGATATTTTACTGTCAATAAAAATTATATATATATATAATATTCAGAAATGAAAATTTTGTACAATGTTATTGATATAGCTATGTATACAGAAATTAACGTACTAGTCTATACAAATTAATCCGTAAAGGCATGAATAGATTAAAAAGGCATGACTTTTAAATTTGATCATACCACCTTATTTCTAAGTATCTTGATCATCGCCATTTTAAGATCACTTTAAAAAATATACGACCATTAAATCTTTTTCAAGTTCAAGTTCAAAAAGCTCTTTTTATTCATAAAAATACATATTCATAACAAAAAAAACAAATATCATACAACTCTTAAACATGACGCCACTGGTTATTTCGTTTATGACATATTATGAAATAAATTAATGTTAGCATTTTACACACAATTTAATTTTGATGATGAAAAAAATTAATTAAAAAAATAATCAAAATTTAAATCAAAACAAAGATGATTTTGACCCCGTCCCTAACTGTAAATAATAAGACTACTGAAAGTTGATCCAAGAGTTGTCGAAATTGTGATACTCTATGCAGAATTCAGTCTTTAAGTGAAATATAACATGACTTCCAAGTGTTTCCTTATAATCCCACGAGTGGCTTATTTTACAGCTATTGCACCTGGTGTCAGAGTTGATTTACAATTCCATAATGTGTGTGCATTGATTGAACTCCACTGAAAGGCTTTAAAAATTGAGATCGAAGAGCAATTGCAAATTAATGCTGAATGTGCAAGTTTACAACCAGGTTCAGCCAGTCAGCTTCCTGAATCTAGATTTCCAGGGTCATAAAAGGTAAAAACAGCCCCAGGAAATTACCAGGAATTCTAAACATAGCTGTGGTTACTACTGGGTTGGTTTTTGTCAAGAATTGATAGGTTTACAAAACTCAGCAGGGCATAAACATTGGAAATGCTTTTAATGGCACTAGTGACTCCATGATGGAACCAGGAGAAAATAATAATAATAATAATAAATTCCCTGGATTTGTAATTGTTACTGAGGTTCCCTAAGAATATCAAGCTTTCCTTTAAGAAATATTATATGTTCAACCATGTGTTGATGGAAATAAGCGATGGTAATAGAAGGATGTAAATATATGGTATCAGTTGATATCAAAAATAAAACTTTTGAGAAATGGCTATTTTTAGCAGGCTACTTTAGTCCTTTTTTAACATAGCCTTTGAGTATTTTTCCATCAGAACAACGTCTGGAATATCCAATAAATTATGTCATGAGCTCAGTTCCTATGCAGATCTGAAAATGTACTGAGACAGTGGACTTCCTTGTGGTATCTGAGCAACGACTCCGTTCGCGTGAGGTGTGAATCTTGCAAACGAGATCACGCATCATATCAGTACTATGAATTTACAGAGACATATATATCATATGTATGGGTAAACGTACAACTCATCCATATTTCCACACCACGATATATGTGGCATACGTAATATCTATGCCCAGTCTGATATTAGACATATATGTTTAGATAAGTCTGCATTATCTTGGGAACAAGAAAAAAAGTTTAACGTGAAAATTGAAATACAAGGTGAAACTTCGAGTAGATGTTTTCATAGTTGAAGATCTATGGATAAATTATCGGATAAAATATTAGATGAGAATGGTAAAGAGAGATAGAAGGCATAAAAGACATACTTTTTTTTTAAAGTTTTTTTTATATGTATTATCAACAAACTGGGTTATCTTAACTTCTACCTCACTTTCATAACCCTCAATATCTATCCCTTTCAATTTCATCACATTTCCTGATAAATTCAGCAAATGGCTCAGCTTGTACAATGAATAACAGAGCATAAAGTGCATCCCCCTGTCTTATGCCTCTTGAAATATCGAAAAGAACAGCACTCTTGGGACTTGTACCGCCAATTTAACACCTAATCCAAACGACATCCAGCTTAGATGTTGCTCATGAAGTGCCTGGGATTGAACCCGGGTCCTTCAGAGGAGCAGCTAGGCGAGCGTCTTACAACTCCACCACCCAGCTGCGGTTTAAATATAGTATTCTCTGTATGTATTCTTATTGGTGAGATGGCCTTAATAGTGAGCTTTTAAAGTGGGGTTCCAGTGTATAAGCATGAAACGCCTTTGACAATAAGGGTGCCCATGGTATTGAGAAACCTGGAAAAAGTAGGGAATTTGGAAAACCATTTTTCATGGTCTGGAAAAGTAGGGCAATTTACCGACATGGCGCTGGTGCTCTGCCATCATTAAGCCATCAACATTAAGTTGTTGTTTTTTTTGTTTTTTTTTTATATGTATCTGTTTCAACATTAGTTATTACCCAGAACTCAGAACTCAGAATCACTTTATTCATAATACATATGTATGCATATAGTTGTACAGATATCATTACGACACACATGGTGCATGAACATTACATGTATATGTAATAAGGGTGACACCTCCAAGATAAATATATAATACCACCTTGAACAACATGAGACTAATATAAGGAGAGGGTCCACTCTGGATCATATCATTAACTAATTGCAGACATATAGTTGGCATCATTTTTACAGGAGTTTCATTTAAATCCATCTGGTAGGGCTAAAGTTATGAACGATTTTGTGGCATTAACTGGTCTTGAAAAATCGGTTTTTGGTCTGGAAAAAAGTCAGGGAATACTGCTGCAAGAAAATGTGAGAACCATGTTTTTTGTAAAGTACATACAAGGAAAGCATTGTATTATACCCCTGATTATATGGTTATCAATGGTTTCACACAGTATTATCAGCTCATCACCACATCTGCCTCTGTCAACGCTATAGTATAGTTATAAAGATAATTATATCTTTAGATCATGCAAAGAGAAAGAAAAGTAAAAATTTAAATGTGTAAAATGACCCAGTTTTCCACGTCGAAGGATTGCATTTGCTGCCATCTATTATGAAAGATTGCATTACTCAGTCTTGGACCAATGGAAGGCCTTGCATGTGCTGTCCTCTGGTGGATAATATCAGTGTCTTAGCCAATCAGACGCCCGTTTACACGACGACGCAATGACGCCATATCCAAATATGGTAGTGCTTTGTAAGGCCTTATCTGATTGTGCAACAACCTTCTGATGAATAACCACACTAATTTAGGCAATTTAGGGCAAAGGTCGTTGTGCCAGTTCCATGCATGACGATCTTTGCCCAGAAAAATGATATCTTAGCCATAAAAATCATAATTCTCATGAAAAGTTCAAGGACACAATGACAAACGACACACTACAGCAGCTGTACTATGCAAACCAGCTTTTTAAAAATTGGTGAATAGATAAATAAACAAATGTCACAGCTGAAAGAAAGAAAAAAACAATCTATTTAGAGCCAATCATAATGATAAGATGTTAATTGTGGATAAGATGTTAATTGTGGATAAGATGTTAATTCTGGATAAGATGTTAATTCTGGATAAGATGTTAATTCTGGATAATATGTAAATTGTGTTAATTAGGATAAGGTGTTAATTGTGGATAAGATGTTAATTGTGGATAAGGTGTTAATTGTGGATAAGATGTAAATTGTGGATAAGATGTAAATTGTGTTAATTAGGATAAGGTGTTAATTGTGGATAAGATGTTAATTGTGGATAAGGTGTTAATTGTGGATAAGATGTTAATTCTGGATAAGATGTTAATTCTGGATAAGATGTAAATTGTGGATAAGATGTAAATTGTGTTAATTAGGATAAGGTGTTAATTGTGGATAAGATGTTAATTGTGGATAAGGTGTTAATTGTGGATAAGATGTTAATTGTGGATAAGATGTAAATTGTGTTAATTGTGGATAAGGTGTTAATTGTGGATAAGATGTTAATTGTGGATAAGATGTTAATTGTGGATAAGATGCTAATTGTGGATAAGGTGTTAATTGTGGATAAGGTGTTAATTGTGGATAAGATGTTAATTGTGGATAAGATGTAAATTGTGTTAATTGTGGATAAGATGCTAATTGTGGATAAGATGTTAATTGTGGATAAGATGTTAATTGTGGATAAGATGTAAATTGTGTTAATTGTGGATAAGGTGTTAATTGTGGATAAGGTGTTAATTGTGGATAAGATGTTAATTGTGGATAAGGTGTTAATTGTGGATAAGATGTTAATTGTGGATAAGATGTAAATTGTGTTAATTGTGGATAAGGTGTTAATTGTGGATAAGATGTTAATTGTGGATAAGATGTTAATTGTGGATAAGATGTTAATTGGGGATAAGATGTTTGCAAAACAAATATATTTTCACCTTTAGGAAAGGTTTTCCAAAGGAAACAAACAGAAATAGGAAAGTCAAGTGACAAAACGAAACCAGTGGAGAGGAACTAATTAATACTAATTGGACCTTATGACACTAATTAGTAATGACAGGAAGCATTGGTCACTTCCTCGAGGAGTTTGACTAAGTGTAGTCTAATGGCTAATGTACTGAGCTAGCTCTTCGAACGTTCTGGGTTTGAATCCCCTCTTAAAGCTGAATTGTCACTCAATATGACAGTGGCTAAAATCTATTGCTTTCACTTCATTGTCTTCTCAATACTGATTACCTACCATCCAGAGCATTGCTGGGATCACTATCTCCATAAAATAGATAAACTTCACCTAGTATTCAATTTTTCATGCCAGCAAAAAATTAATATGTAAACAAACCAAGTGATGATGTCACAATACTCCAATAATGGATGATGATGCCATTTCCATTAAATTTCCAATGTTTTGGTCTTGATTTCTTTCAATGTATCTTCTTTTTTTTTTAAATTAATGTCTGATATATTCATTGGCTTACACATATTTAGTGTGCCTTGATCAAATAAGGTGATTTTCAATCATTTGATTGCACCATGGAGTCACTAGAGACTCCATGATTGTACACTGAAGATGTGGGGTTCGAATCCCAGCACTGGTTATCTGCGCTGGACGTCGGTCACATTAGATGTTAAATAGTGGATTTTCACGGAAGGTTCTCTATATTTCCACCAGGTGGCTATGACAGAATACTGCAATTCTATTGTCTGAAAAAGTTCCCGCCCTTGGCTGCGATTGGCTGAAGCAAAGTGCATCCTAGCAGCAGTATTAGTGTTTTTTAGTATATTTGACACCTTATCATTCAGTTGATTTTTGTTATCTTTCTGAGAAAGTTATATTTATTGAATAAGTCAGTGATCTTCTATGTCTGAAAAGCAAAATGATTAATAAGAGGAGAGGAAGGACTTATGTCTTGCTGAACTCAGGGCTGCTCAGTGAAAAGACTCTATGGGTGGTGCCTTGCACTCGGTGTCTATGCTGAGCCAAGTAAAAGACCCCACCCATGAGGTAAAGGTGTAATATGGTGGGACTCAAGCTTGTCAACTCATCATTACGCCTGCCTCTGGCAGCTTGTCATAGACATAAGCTATGCTTCAGGCCAGTAGCTTTGAGATGATCGAGGCATTGATTTGAGACTTCACAAAATGGCAGATAGGAGACCTCGACCCATAGGGTAAATGTGTAACATGGTGTGGACTCCAATAAGCCTCATCATCACATCATTACGTCTGCCGATGACAAAAAATGTCATATCAGTTTGATGACCAAGCCATGCCTTAACTGCCTATAGACTATCTATAGCATTGAAATATTACTATAACAACTTAATAAATCAAACTTCCTAAAAAATAAAGAAAACTAAAGAAATGTATTGCGGCTTCCATTTATTGTCAAAGTTTGTTAAAAAGCCCAAAAATCTGTGAGTTTATCAGTTACAGCAATTCAGCTAGTAGACGTCTAGCTAAGGTCTATTTATGGCTCAAAGATGACAAGTGATAACACAGCTATCCTAGACATTTAAATCTTTTAGACAATACCTCGACTTAATTCCACGATTGTCCGAGTTTATATGCTGCATTAGCCTTTCAACTAGTCTCTCCAGCCAGCCGAAGATTGCAATTGATATCAGTTTGTGGAATACCACAAAATTCAAACAATCACTTTAGTATCGACCCGCGATCATCGATAATTCTTCAGTGACGTCATATATCAATAATCAGACACGTAGCGAGGCTAAAAATAACAGACTGCATGCAGCGCAGAGAGCGCCTCCTAGCGGCGCGTAGGATTACCAGAGATGCCCGTGTGATTTGCCAGTGTTACACCACAAGAACTATTTCCTACTAGCCAGCGCGGGTAGCTGGGAAGCTGTGGGAAGTATCTCTAGTGACTCCATGGTTGAATAGGGGTTCATTTGAAAAGGAAGTGGCATATATCGCATGTGCAATTACTGACTTTTACGATTAGGATTTCAGAGTGATGGATTAACTATGAACTTTAATTACACTTGAGGGTTTAAGGAGTACACATTTTCAAAAGGTAAGTTATCTTATACCATTATCTGCATTTAAATACATATATATGTATTATATAATACCTGTACATACTTAGACATGTATTACAAATTGTACATAAAGATAAATGTATTTTACTTAAGCCAAGCACATGCACTAGATACATCTTATACAATAGCTGGATATATGCTTGAATTTTCCCATACAATAAAATTCACTTAGAGCAAGTGTGGGAATTCGCACAGTGTAATCATATAAGAAATTAGTTTTACGAGCATAATAACCTATCTTTTATATCGAGCTGAGATTGAGTGAGTGTGTGACAAACTGTATGGAAAGGGTATGCGAGTGAGAACGACAAAGAGTTGACAAAGAGAAGATAGATAAAGATGAGCAACTCCATAAATGAACGAGTAGACAACGGGACAAGTAAATAAAGAAAGAAATAATCAGTGACAGACAGACAGACAGACAAGCGAAAATTGACACATTGACAGACAGAAAGACAAGCAAAAATTCAAATGCAGGGAAGAATACGAAGAAGAAGAAGAAGAACTATCATATTTTCAAATAAACCTTGTTGTGAAGATAAATATTAAAGAAAAGACTGCAATAAAATATAATAATGACATAGAGAACCAGACAGACAAACAGACAACTAGATAGACAGACTGCTAGACAGCTAGATACATAGACAGATAGACGGACAACTAGACAGACAGCTAGATACATAGACAGCTAGATACATAGACAACTAGATGCATAGACAGCTAGACAGACAGACAGACCACTAGACAGCTAGATACATAGACAGCTAGATACATAGACAGCTAGATAGATAGATAGCTAGATACATAGACAGCTAGATACATAGACAGCTAAATACATAGACAGCTAGATACATAGACAACTAGATGCATAGACAGCTAGACAGACAGACAGACAGCTAGACAGCTAGATACATAGACAGCTAGATAGATAGATAGCTAGATACATAGACAGCTAAATACATAGACAGCTAGATACATAGACAGCTAGATACATAGACAGCTAGATACATAGACAACTAGATGCATAGACAGCTAGATAGATAGATAGCTAGATACATAGACAGCTAGATACATAGACAGCTAGATACATAGACAGCTAGATAGATAGCTAGATACATAGACAGCTAGATACATAGACAGCTAAATACATAGACAGCTAGATACATAGACAACTAGATGCATAGACAGCTAGACAGACAGACAGACAGCTAGACAGCTAGATACATAGACAGCTAGATAGATAGATAGCTAGATACATAGACAGCTAAATACATAGACAGCTAGGTACATAGATAGCTAGATGCATAGACAGCTAGACAGACAGACAGACAGCTAGACAACTAGATACATAGACAGCTAGATACATAGACAACTAGATGCATAGACAGCTAGACAGACAGACAGACAGCTAGACAGCTAGATACATAGACAGCTAGATACATAGACAACTAGATACATAGACAGCTAGATACATAGACAACTAGATGCATAGACAGCTAGACAGACAGACAGACAGCTAGACAGCTAGATACATAGACAGCTAGATACATAGACAACTAGATGCATAGACAGCTAGACAGACAGACAGACAGCTAGACAGCTAGATACAAAGACAGCTAGATACATAGACATCTAGATACATAGACAGCTAGGTACATAGATAGCTAGATACAAAGACAGCTAGATACATAGACAACTGGATGCATAGACAGCTAGACATCTAGACAGACAGCTAGATACATATATAGCTAGATACATAGACAGCTAGACATCTAGACAGACAGCTAGATACATAGATAGCTAGATACATAGACAGCCAGATACATAGACAGCTAGATACATAGACATCTAGATACATAGACAGCTAGATACATAGACAGCTAGACTGACAGACAGACAGCTAGACAGCTAGATACATAGACAGCTAGATACATAGACAGCTAGATACATAGACAACTAGATGCATAGACAGCTAGACAGACAGACAGACAGCTAGACAGCTAGATACAAAGACAGCTAGATACATAGACAGCTAGATACATAGATAGCTAGATAAATAGACAGCTAGATACATAGACAACTGGATGCATAGACAGCTAGACATCTAGACAGACAGCTAGATACATATATAGCTAGATACATAGACAGCTAGACAACTAGACAGCTAGACATCTAGACATACAGCTAGATACATAGACAGCCAGATACATAGACAGCTAGATACATAGACAGCTAGACAACTAGACAGCTAGACATCTAGACATACAGCTAGATACATAGATAGCTAGATACATAGACAGCCAGATACATAGACAGCTAGATAAATAGACAGCTATATACATAGACAGCTAAATACATAGACAGCCAGTCAGACAGACAGCAGCCACGATTCAGCAAATGGCCTTATCAAATCATGGCAACTTTCTTGCAAGCGCCGTTGTCTGTTGCATGGAAACATGAAAGCGAAAATGAAGCACTTTTTTGGCTGAAGCATCTCGAAAACTCTTCTTTGACAAACACGCTTTTGTATCAAGGATTGTCCTAATGTCTTTTGCCATTGTCAAGCAGTTTATAAGGCAAATGAATGCGAAGACAAAGCAGGGTGTGTTTTGTCAATTGGACAACTGAGTGCAAATCTCTAGGTGAGAAATACAGTTAGTTCCATAAAATATTGTCCACTATAGACAACTGTTGCACCCTATTCCTGGCTGTAACTATAACTGGCTAAAGCCAGCCACTTCTGTCTACTCCTAGCTTATAGTCGGCTTACACCTACCACCACTGAAAAATATAAACCTTGGTAAATGTAAGAAATGTATCTACTAGTATATCATAAATATGTATGGGCAATAGACATGCATCTTTCCAACATGAAATGACAAATATGCGTAACTCTCAACGTATGCCCTAGATGGTGCTGCATGTACTTTCAGATCCGGCCTTGAGTAGCCAGCTGTAGCCAGAAATGTAGAAGTGGCAGGTAGCATCGTATAGCAAAAGTGATCTAGCTTTGTCTAAGTTGAATTTAACTGGCCGTTTTTAATTAAACTAATAACTGTAATGTAATGAGATCAACAGGTCAAATAGAAATATGTTTGTGAGGATTTGACAACCGAGTTAACATGCCTGCTTTACCAGTTGCAATAGCAAAACTATATACTCTTCCCTGAAGCGGCATGTCATTAAGCCTTTGGGAAGAGTAGCTTTATACAGCAACAACAATATTTTGTCTATGTCAGCCACTGAGTGTTCGATATAAGCAGTACCCAGTTGTCCAAGACAACCATTTTCGGCTAAAGCCTAGATCTCGCATAGCCGCAAACGTCGACGCAAAGAGCCGGAACGGCCACAGAAAGCGTTCCGTAGGTTTATCTAGGATTACACGCGGTTTACATGGGTTTACTTCGCATTCCCTCGCTTTAGTGGCTGTTCCGTCATATTCCAAGATGATCCATTAGCCAGTATGTATATGAAAATTAAATAACGTAATTCCAATAAAAAGGAAAATGTTAATTGTAACATTGATTGGATAATTCGTGAAGTTTGTAAATCTCACCTGAATCTATGGAAATAACCTGTAGAGAAATATTACAAATCTTCCGAATGAACACTATGAATAATATATTAATTTTGAGTTATTCTTCTCCTTCATCTTCATCCATGATCCCATGCATGAAAAAAATCATTGATGCGGTCATATTACTATTATATTTAACTCTATTTGAAGTAACATCATTCTGTAAATAGTTATAGCGTACACATTATATAAGGAATGTATTTTGTCGAAACATGTTAATATGTATTATATATTATATGTAAAATATAACTTTATGATACAAGCTGTATGTATGAAAGATTCTGATTGGATTTTATGAGGAGTGGATAAACAGCTAAACTAATGTTAACTTCTATTTAAATACTTACATTTGGTGGCTGGAACCATCTGTAACTATAGTCTTTGTTGTAGTTCTTTTTTTTTTTTCTGATTGCTTTTATTACTTTTTATCTTTTATACTTGTGACATATATGTCTTTTCTGACATATTCCGTCAATAAAAATTATATATATATATATATATATATATATTATTATATTTTTTTATATATGTTACATGGTTAAAGCACTTCGGCATAGAAACCGTTTTTCAAGTGGCCCATTTTTAAAAACAAGTATTAAAATAAAACAATAACATAAAATCATGTAAAAAAACTATTTTGCTCCAGTTTTGAAGCTATCAATATCACCGTATTTTAAGCTCTCTGGCAGTATTCAAGCAACTGATGCCCTGTTAGGTTTTTTAAGATTAAATGCGGTATGTCAGACCACCATAACTCATGTTCTGTGCAGTCAACTTAAGTTTACATAAGTTTATAGAATTGAGAAAGTTCAAACTTGGACAGGTTAACTCGTATTGAGCAATTACAACGCCCTCATATGTATAACATATGATGTAATGTATTTGACCCAACAACATTCATATCTTTTTTCTGAAATGCACTTAAAGCTGCTGAAAAATATAAGCAAATATTTACGTAATAACTATTACATTTATGACTAATTATTCTAATAAACAAGCAATTCACAAATTTAAACAACAGCTGTTGTTGAAAACATTTATGAAGAGTGCAATCAAATTATGTATAAGATCCCATTTGACAAATATTTCAGAGGTGAGTGACGCTTTGAATAGTTAGACAGACAGACGGCATGACAGACAGCATAAAACAGCATGACAGACAGCATGACAGACAGCTAGACAGACAGCATGACAGACAGCTAGACAGACAGCATGACACACAGCATGACAGACAGCATGACAGACAGTATGACCGACAGCATGACACACAGCATGACAGCCAGCGTGACATATTAACTGACAAAAGTGCAGAAGCCGGTTATACAGAAAGGAAGGTGTTCATTTTGCAACTGGCATTTATATAAATATCTCACATGGATTCTACAACCCCAAGATCCCCAACAGTGAAACGTGGCCATGGGTTCTGCACCCTCAAGTTAACAAATATCGGTTAAAGAACGCCCTGATATAAGTAAAACACACTAAAAAGGGGCGTTCTCATGGATGGGCATGGCGAGTGAGCACAGATGACCAAAAATGTTTACTCTTGCTTATCCTTTTTCATACATAATTCACTCGCTGAGCGTTTTGAACGATACTTCTGCTAATGTGTAACATGGTCATAGTTCCTCCAAATCATCCTTGACCATACGTGGAGACAGCAAAAATGTTTAAACATGTTTGAAAATTTGTCTGACTCCTGAGCGTGTAACGAGTAATTCCCGATTGATTTCCGTAATAATGTAAAAAATTTACTCAAAGAATGTCAGTCGGCGAGTGATCTACATAAGTTCTACGTATGTTCTAAATATATTCTAATTACATTCTACGTACATTAAACGTAAGCAGGGGAGGCTGTCCATCCGTGTATACTTGCCATCCACTCCTGTTAACTCTTGTACAGCTCGTGGAACGCTCTGGAGACGCTCAGCGGACAACCGCTGACTGTCCGCCCTGGCACCGTGCCCATCCTTGCCTATCCTCATTCACTCTTAAACAATGTTAAACCACTTGCGCGAGTTATCTGCGAGTGCCTCATGGATGCCTCACGAATGCTTGATACGTGATAAACAGAAGCGCGAGTGAGCACAAGTGAGCTTGTATAGGCTTAAGGCATCTGTCACTGCATAGCATCTGCCTTTACCAAAAGAAACCATTGAAGATGCAATTTTTTTTACCCTAGAAGGATTGATGATGTGAGTTGGAAACCAATCTTATAGGCTAGGAAGCTGAACTCCAGATGACGTCATGAGACTCATTGCCTGAGGGATTGCTTTAACCAATGCGAGTCTTGGATTCACTTGACGTCATTATGGGCATGTTATTGGACTGATAGATCATAAACTGCACAGAGAGGAAGTTTTGAACTCAAAACTCGGAGTGACCGCCAAAGGACCTTGCCATGGTTACCTCTTGCAAACCCATCTCTATTAAAATATGGCATATTTTGAATTGAAAATATGAGTATACTCACCTGAATTATGTCAATTAGATGGCCTAATGTGCCACGTGCATTTTCCATGAGAAGGATAAACGCATGGAAAACGCATGGTTTTTGCCCAATTATGATGTGGTGAAAACCATGCGTTTATCCGAATGCATGGAAAACGCACGTGGCACATTTGGCCATGTATGAATACACAAGGACCATTATCTCGACATTTCATAGTACTTTAATAAGAAAATTCTGCGAAGGTACAGTTAGTTTAATTAAAAACGGTCGACTCTAGACAGCTGTAGCACTGAAGCAGCCTATTCCTGGCTGTAGCTATAATTGGCAGGTAGCATCGCATGGCAGAAGCTGTCTAGCTTTGTCTAGGTTCTATTTGACAGGCCATTTTTAATGAAACTAAATGTATTGCTGCTTGTCCTATCTGTACCTTACAATGTATCTGGAAAAAAACAAAACACATTCATTGACACATTTCTCAAGGGCAGTCACCCGAGTCTTATGTAGAAGTTCACCACAGCGTAGTTCTGTCAAATGCTTGAAGGAAAAGGTGTCTGTTCAATGGAAATAACGATGCCTCGTAGAATGAAAATTGAGAATTGCTTGAATTTTTAAGGCAGAGTGCTTCAGGGTGTCTCGTGCTAGACTTCAGCAATATGAATAACAAATCTTGTGATGTGACAGACTGCAAAATAAGACAGACAGACAGAACAACAGACAGTGAAACGAAAAACACGACAAAGCAATAGACAGCTACATGGCCAAATGTGCCATGTGCGTTTTCCATGAGAAGCATAACTGCATTGAAAATGAATGGTTTTTAGCTAATTATAATGAGGCAAAAACCATGCATTTTCCATGCGTTTGTAGAAATGCATGAAAAATGCACGTGGCACAATTGGCCAGACAGAAAAACAAAAAGATGAAATGAAGACATATTGGATTTGCGAAGACTTTCAGAGGGATATGGGAAATCATTTATATCTAGTAAATAATAAGGTTTCATTTGAATGCTTTTAAGATGCCTCTATAAATAAGATGTATTTCAGATAAGTCTATCGCTTGTTTTTCATCAAAGCATTTCAGGCGAAACCAAGTATGTATTGCTGGAAAGAGATCTGTACAGAACTGGCCGAAGCCTTAATACTAACCAGAAAGTAGTCCGACAAAATGCCTTACGACGAAAGTCAAGCACGGCCTATAGAGTCTTTTCACTGAACAGCCCATAATTTAGCAGGAAATAAGTCTTCCCTTTCCTATTATTACTCAATGACATTTTGCTTTTCAGACACAGTAGGTAATAACTAACTGATTCCATAAATATAACTTTCTCAGAAAAATAACAAATATCAACTAAATGATAAAGTGTCAAATATACATTAAAATGCACTAAAAATACTGCTGCTAGGATGCACTTTGCTTCAGCCAATCACAGCCAAGTGCTTGCAAATGACAGTAATGTTTCGGTCTAACCGGAAGGCGTCAAAATACCGAATTTTAGAAATTAGAAATACGGACAGTGGGACAGACAGTTGTAGGGCGACAGACATTTACAGACAGACAGAATGGTACAAATAGATAGAAAAGGATGCACAGCAACAGATTAGATAGTAAATATGCACATTAACATGGCTAAGCAATCATTTACACCATGAAAGAGATTGTTCCCATTCATTGATTAGACGGAGTGTGTTTTACGACAAAGGGAGTAGGATGTCCGATCAAGGCGCATAATCTTGGTCATGTGATGCCTGTCACGTGATCCGGGCTGGCGTAAAACGTGCCGCTTCACAGCGTCGCGTCACTCCGCCAGCAAGAAAAAAGGGCGGGTAAATGAAGCACTTTTTACAAGCCACTGCAGATCTAATTAAACCCAAGATCATTACTCATGATCCAATAAAGGTCAAAGGTGGGTGAAAAGGGAATTAAACCAGGGCAGCAGAAAAAAAAGAACGACACAGGACCTGGTTATCAGGGCTGCTGCAACTAAGATAATGTGGCAATGAGAGGATGGGAAAACAAACATGGCAGACCCAGACTCTGATAATGGTTTATTCAGTCAAAGATCATACAGATAGCAGAGTGATGAAGATTGGGATTGTTGTTTGTACATTTACGTGTACCTACTTAAATTACGCTATATATTTGTGAAATCAGAGACTCTGTTAATAAAAGTTTTTTTGTCTCTAATGGAGGCCACCCAAAGAGAGTCAGGCACAGGAGGTTCAGAAACATAAGATAATGCCCAAGATAAGGCCTAAGAGATAAGGATAAAGATAAGATAAGATAAGACCTAAGATAAGGCCTAAGAGATAAAGATAAGATAAGGCCTAAAGATAAAGATAAGATAAGATAAGACCTAAGATAAGGCCTAAGAGATAAAGATAAGATAAGATAAGATAAGATAAGATAAGATAAGGCCTAAGATAAGGCCTAAGAGATAAAGATAAGATAAGATAAGATAAGATAAGGTCTAAGATAAGGCCTAAGAGATAAAGATAAGATCAGACAAGACGAGACGAGATGAGCCAGGATGAGACAGGATGAGATGGGATGAGGTGAGATTAGATTTATATTAGATTTACAGTCGGTAGGTGGTACAGATAGAGAACTGGTTACAGTGGTGAGTCAATATTCCAGGCAGGCGATAAGGTAAATGGTCAAACGAAGAAAGGCAGGAATATTGTTCAAATGCCAAGATACTTTGCACAGTGACAGTGAAGAGGTCAGATTCGATGAGAATATGTTTTGATCGACAGTGAGCGGGGTGGGGGCTTAGCTCAGTGGTAGCGCACAGGGGGTTCCAACCACTGGAGCCCGGGTTTAATTCCCGGTCGAGCCTATGTTGGGTGGCTGTTTCATCCTTCGTCTCATTGCCATGGTCCCTACCTGTCCTAATTAGCCCATCAGGTGCAGGAATACAGGACGTAAAGCCCTAATCCACCACCACCACCACCACCACCGGATCGACAGTGAGCCATTCAAACAGTGGTTTGAAAGAGTATTTGCGTTTTAAATATCTTAAGTAAATCTTTAGAGATAAAATAATGTAGCAATCAGCACGAGTTTGCGAGAGTGTAATCTTACAAATGTACATGAACATTACAATAATCAAATTGGGGGTGCCAGAATGAACAATCGTGTAATTTCATCATATTCCTGAAACTCACACATTACTATAATTATTACAACAATAACCATGAACACTTTGGGGTTGATGAATTAAGATAATTGCACAGCATTTACCTAAGGAAATGTTCCAGGAGTTACTCAATACATGTGTCATCATTCTGCGTCCACTGAGGGGTCACCAGGCCAATCAAGTAAAGCCAATTACCATGGGGCCCACAGCCCTAATAAAGGGAGCCTTGTGCTGCTTCCTGGATTAAATAAACTTGGCGGTCCCTTGTACTTAGTGTCTATGCTGAGGCAAGTAAAAGATCCCACCCATGGGGTAAATGTGTAGCATAGGTGGACTCCTCCTCTCTCTCTCACCTCATCAATCAACCCTCGATAGCGGCAAGAACTTGCCTTAGATGGCTGGACTTCCCATATCTATCTATCTATCTATCTATCTTTGTCGAGTTTTAAATGCAGAGACGTGCCTCGTTTGCTGTTACAAGACTTACCCATGCAATTATTGAAAAGCCTTAAAAGGGTGCATGGAAGAGGTTTCTGAAGAACCCTAGTTTCTAATTGGTAATTTAATGAAACTTGTGACTGCTTGAGTATAGAACGAAAACAACTTAGATAACACGCTGGGCCAACATTGGGCCAATGTTGGCAGCCAAAATTGGTACAACGTTATTTCGCACATCGGTAAGGGACTGCTAACTTTGGGCCAACCCCTTGCCAATGTATTCATGCTTCTGCCTATCCAATGAATGACTGAATAAATGAATGAATTAATCAATCAATCAATCACAGATGGATAGGTAGATAGATAGATAGATAGCTGGATAGATGGATGGATAGATAGATACATAGATAGCTGGATAGATGGATGGTTAGATAGATACATAGATAGATACATAGATAGATGCATAGATGGATACATAAATAGATACCTAGATACATATTCACAGGAACTCTAATTGAGTTTAACCCTCCATCATTTCCTATATTCCCTTTCCCTACAACACCCTTTCAGTCCGTAACGATCATTACGAACTGCCTTGTACCTTTTCAAAGCTTTGCATTCTGGATCGGAAAGGGTGCAGAAATCAAATTTCTCATTCGGAGTCACGCTTACATAACACCAGCGGGATATAGCAAGGGGACGCTTTTTCGCCCAGAATTGTTTACAAGTGCTGCTGTCAGCTCTTATTGTGAGCTTCCCACTAGTCTGTGGCACAGTGCAGGCTTTTAGTTGAATGTAGGTTCTAGCAGTGCAGTTCCAAACGTAGTTTATGACTAGGATTTCCTTACAGCCATGGATGAGAAAAGCCTTTTAGAAATATGAATGAATGGAGCATGATTGGGTACAGTTTTTCTAAGATTGATGAAAAGTTGCATATTGGTATGGAGAAATGGAAGTGCTGAGCTAGGTTAAATGGTCCATATATATGCTGGAAAGTGCCATGATTGGGCAATACTGAAAATATACCATTTGGTTTAGAATACATTGAAATCATTCAGAACACTTATTTTAACACTTAAATTCTTAATATAAATTACCTCACTGTTAAAGTCATTTGCATATGACCTGTGATTTTGAATTTTACTATTGGTAATCCTAATTTCAATGCACAATTATTTATGAATTTACCTTCAAGAGATTTCACATATTTTAGACCATAATTTTCAGCAATATGTGAAAATATGTGAAATTTCCTGGAGTTAAATTCATCAATTATTATAAATATGTGAAATTCATCATTGGTTATTTTTATTATTTTTTATTTTGAAAATATTTTACAGTGGTAAACCATTTTTTTTAATTTTAAATTTTTTATTGTAATGCTTTTTTATAATTGGCCACTTGAAATTTTCAAGTGGCCCATTATAAACAAGTATTACAATAAAAAATAACAAAATCATGTAATGTACAGTTTTGCTCCAGTTTTGAAGCTTTTTTAAGCTCTCTGGCAGTAGATTCCAAGCAACTGATGCTCTATATGTGACAGACCTTTCGAACATTTGAGTTTGACATTTTGGTAATACCACATTTAATAAATTGCCAGAGAGTATTAATTTCATGAATGTCAAATGCCATGACTACAGAATTTACTAGATGTTGAGGAGCTTTTCCATGAATACAATTAATCATGTTAACGCAGAGGAAATAGTCTTAAACTATACGTTCTTGTATGCTTTGCCATTTAAGCTGTTTAACAAGCTCGATATCTCTGCTATTAATAATATTTTTCTAAAAGTTATAATTCTAGCTGCCCTATTTTGAAGTCTTTGAATTGTATTAACATTTGAATTTGAATAACCCCATACAGTACAAGGGCAGGGGCCTAGCTCAGAAGTAGCGCTCTGGGCTTCCAACCGCTGGGTCCCGGGTTCGATTCCCGGTCGAGCCTAAGTTGGATGGCTGTTTCATCCTTCCTCTCATTGCCATGGTCCCTACCTGTCCTAATTAGCCCATCAAGTGCAGAAATACAAGACGTAAAGCCCTAATCCACCAATGCCTCAAACGGCCCAACAATGATCGCTTTATTGTGATATTTTTAACAACTTCAGGTTCATGTTTATCAAATTTGAGACCAGCATTAACATGAACTCCAAGATATTTAGATTTGGGATCTACATTCTGGATTCGTGCACAAATTTACCATTTTGTCTTTGACTAACCAAGTTTTCTTTTTATTTCAGATAACGTATCCAGTACTTCTTGCCAGCATACACTGTCAGATGGTATAACAGAATCTGTGGAATACTTACTAACGAGAGTCATCAATAAGGAATATTAATTTAGCAGGATATATACATCCACTGAATGAATATTATTTTCACTGGCGATAATACAGAACACTGACACTAAAGTTTGGAATATTATGTGGATATGAGGCGAACATGAACAATCATTTCACACAACTGCCAAAACCGGGAGTTATTTAAGCAATGACGTCACAATAGGGTCTCCGTCACGTGGCCTGGAAGGAGGGATTCCCTCTTATTAGTGCTGGTACTGAGACATGATTGGTTAATTTCAAGAATACCTGTGAGGCACATGATGCTGTATTTAATCCTATTAAGTGCTTACATGACTCCTGACTGCATGTAGCTGATGTGTATTGATGTTCATAGCTGAGTATTGATCATGCCATCAGTCATAATTGAATATAATGCCACGGAAATACTAAATGTGTAGGAATAAGGAAAACATTTAGAATTTGAGTGAAAGCAAGAAAATAGTAATATATTCCAAACCCTACAGAGAAATACATGTAATCTAATTAATTACTAAACTTTCAAAAGAAGCCAAACCTACATCTGTAGAGATACATGTAATTCATTAGTAAACTTTCAAAAGAAGCTACTATTCCATGTAATGGTCACACATGCCTTACTTGATTTGCTTCTTTAACTGAAACACCACAGTTACAAACAAGTCTGAAGAAATATTCTGCTCCTTCTTCCTGTCGATTCCATAATCCATACATTAAACAACAAAATAGAAGTCTGTGAGTGATTCAGAAACGTTTAAGGAATTGAGAATCACATCAAATATTGCTACTAAGTAATGGATCCCTAGTTGGATGTCATTAGCAAAACAATCGGATTAAACACTTATTTTGAAGGACTCTGTAATATCAGTGGACAAGGAAACAAATCTATGTCCCAGATCACGGACGTACTTGAGACCAAAATACAATTAAGACTGGATTTATAGCATAACACTGGTGGCATTCAACATAATATTCATAATAATAGCAAAACAACAAATTGGATATTTTACATGAAAGAGGATTCAAGAGAGAATTTGCCTGAACGACTGATTACGACCATAGAGCATAAAAAGATATCATCGGAAAAGTGCTTTCTATATCTCGGAATCTCCCCGGAATAATTGTGGACATATTACGTCGCCTTGCATGCAAAAACAACATTGGTCAAAGAGGCCACATTGCCTGTCTTCAGTGCAAATGTAATAAAATATAGAGGCAGTATCAGTAACTAGCACAAACTAGGCATTGAGAAGTGAACAATGATGGCTTTGCAAAGTGGACTGTGAAGAAATTGATGTAATCTCAAATATATACCGAGAATATATCATATACAATTTATACACAAGGTCACTGATGCATCAATTGGTTATATATGAATGGTAGTTGACAACTTGGTTTTGTGCTTGAAGGAAGCAACTGTTAGTCAAGCAATTCTGCCTTTAAGAGAGCAGACTAAGAACACGACCACAGGAGAGTTTGATACTGACTTATTGGATTACATTTTCACATTAAAAAACCAACCAAGAGCAAAGGTTAGCCATTCAGTTTATTTCCTACTCCTAGAGAACAGTGAAAACATATACTAACAGGATTATAAGCCATTTTTAAAACGTCCATCATGCGTACACCATTTAACTCGCGTCATTCCAAAATGACCATGTTCGAATCGGCCTCAAATGTAATCGGCCACGACTGACGCCGGGGTTCGCAGATCATGCAATTTGGTCCGCGTTCGATATGACCGATCCTGCTATCGCAGGGTCCGAGATGTGGCTTACATTTGATGACGTCACTTCTGGTGAAGACGTGACGCCATACGAAGTATCCAACGTCACAAACGCGAACGGATCGTTCAACGCTTCTTCGGGAGACAGCGCTGGAAGCAGGCGGTACCACTGGAGTATACTATGTCTGTCCGTGCTGATTGTAGCAACTGCGATTGGGAATATACTGGTGTGTCTGGCAGTTTGCTGGGAGAAAAGGCTGCAGAACATGACCAACTACTTCCTCATGTCATTGGCGATCGCTGACCTCCTGGTGGCACTCCTCGTCATGCCCGTTGCCATGGTGATAGAGATTTATGGTGAGTACCAATTTGTTTTTTTCCTTACTTTCAATATGTTTTTTTTTTCAGCACACGTGGGCGTTTTTCAGCTTTTAAACTGAAAAAGTAACAAAAAGCATTTTGTGCATAGTACAATTATAGAACTAAATTCCACTATTTTAATAAGCTACATTGAGGCTGTATATTGTCGACAGATTTTTTTCAGCTGTGGAATTGCTTTATCCAATTCTATTCCACATCTGCTGTGACTTACAGTAATACCATATACAGTTGATTTACCCAATCATATAGTTCCTCTACAAGATTATACAGGTGGTACAAATCATTAAACATTTGACGTAAACTTCTTTTAGTTACTGGAATTAATCTCAATGTTGACGCAATGCTCTACAGCAGCACTGTGGGTGAGACCAATGATTTGTATTGGAGGATTGTAGTCAGTAAGAAAGTTACCTACATGGCCAAATGTGCCACGTGCGTTTTCCATGCATGTGGATAAACGCATGGAAAACAAATGGTTTTCACCTCATTATAATTAGGCAAAAACGATGCATTTTCCATGCGTTTACCCTTCTCATGGAAAACGCATGTGGCACATATGGCCATGTACCACAATTGCAATATTAGAAAAGAACCATATGAAGAGTATCCCAAATAGCATTTGACATCGTACTGACGTCGGCCCTATGTGGGCAACATCGAACCAGCATCGGGCCAACATTGAGCCGACGTAGCATGTTATCGAGGATGGTTAATCGATCAATGTTCTAAACAAATAGGAGGCTGCATTGACAAACATTATTAAAATAACCATCATTTTTTCACATTTTAAAAGTTTACTTACAAGGCACATTTTTTTTAAATATTTTATAGCAGTGCTCGTCTACTGGCCTACTAAAACTCCAGCATGTTATTTTCAAATCAGCTTGAGTAAAGTTACAAAAGTTCTCGATAGGACACCGATGGATCAATAGAGACTTCAGCAATAGTAAAAGGTTAACAGCGGACTGTTGAAAAGGATGCTGTTGGTGTAGTCTGTTCTTGTGAATGTTCATGAATCATTCAAATCCTTTCGCATGAGTTTGCCTGTAAAGTGTGGAGGTTACAAAAGAGACATGCTATGGATGTTGTTGGAGAAACATTTTTAGGCTTGTGAAGTTTGATACTGGACCTTAAAATAGATCATTCCAAGTACTTCAATGTTGACTATCCATACTTGAAAGCACACTGTTTTCATCTGATTCCAATATGCTACTTATACTAATTAAGCATATGTTTTGATATGTGAATTGACTTTCTTTAGTGATTACAATATCTATGGCTTTTGACTATCCTCACTAGAAAGCAGAATGTTCCATAATTGAAATATTTCAAGAGCTATTTATATCAATTAAATATGTGTTATATGGAATTGACTATATTTCTTGATGATACATATAAAAACTATCAAATTGCATAACATTAGGAAATATTATGAAATATGATGATAAATGCACTAAAAATGTTCATAACGCATCAGTTTGTCAGAGTTATTATTATACATAATTTTATTGACATGATGTTATCATAATTGATACATTTGTCAACATACAACATACAATAATAACATACAATAATACAGTACTTTTACAGTAATAAGAAAATAATACTATAAGTGTTAAGCTTTATTTATACTCTTGGTATACTAAGATAATACATGGTTTATATACTATGAAATAATATAATATCAATATAATCTTTCATGCCCATACAATTTTAGAATAACATACTGTCATTCATGTAGTGAATCCGATGAAAATAACTAGTTTGGTAGTGAGCATTCACTAGTTAATGTAAGTAATTGGTTTATTCAATTTGTTCGTGTACCAATACAATGCATTTCATTTCATATGCAAGATACTTGCAAGTACTTTGGCTCCAAGTACAAGTACTTCATTTTGAGCTACGTCGAGGCCAAGTACACGTACAAGTACCGAGTAATTGGTACTTAAGTCCAAATACTGAATCCAAGTACTTGACCCCAAGCCTGTATCCAACACACGAGCTAGCATTTCAATAAATTAAATATTAATTAATTAAAATGTGCTATTTATTAATGCAACAAATCCATTGCTGCTCGAATTTTTCACCAGGTAAAAAGAACGACAGAATAGGATCTTAGGCTGCATAAAGTATGGGTTTCATCAAGATAATAGAGTTTTATGGAATGATAGCAGGGAGCAGAGAATCATATGTTTTCATTTGGAAGGCCTGGCAAATGTCCTGGCCTCTTGTGCTTGATTCGATTCCATCTTCAAATCTGACATTTTGTCTGAACCTCGTAAGGCACAAGAGAATGGAATAAAGCAAGGGGCACCTCTGTGACCCATTGCTTTCAATTGTGAAAAGAACGGAACAAAAAAACCCAGACTATTGCTAAGATAAAGCAAATCTGGAATGATGGCACAAACGAAAGGAAAGGTAACAGAGTTAGAATAAGACAATTGATGTGGACTCAGGGACATATGCAATGAGAAAGGGGGGAGATGATATTAAATGATAAGGAATATGAAGTAAAGCAAAAACTATATGCTGCAGAAGAAAAAATACAGGAAGACCAGAGATGGGATATATTTTGATGGGTCAGATAAACTGAGATAGAGCATATCTCGACTGAATACTAATTGATGTGAGAGAATATAAATTGTAGGATTATGAGAGGGGGGGGGGAGGCACATTTGGGTAATTGAAGTCAATGTAGGATTATGAGAGGGAGGGAGGCACATTTGGTTAATTGAAGACAAAAACTATCAGTCTATTAGCCTTTCTAAAAAAGAATGGATCTTATATCAATATAAATTGTGTTTAATGACGTCATCCATTTAGTGACGTCATTTTTTGAATGAAAGATGGCGTCTTTCCATTGTATTTAATTTATTTTAGTCTGGTTTACCACAATGTAACAACTTCACTGGCCTGACTCAATTTATGTTATGATAAGGTCAGGAAATTAAAAAGAAATTGTTTGTCAGGTCATTTACATGTGCATATGTATGTTATAATGTCAAAAAGAATCTGAGAATTATCATTAATATAATACAACAGTGTCAACAGACCCTATAAATTCAATACAGTAAACATGCACTAATACCCTTATAGAAACACTAAAGCCCCCCTCTCACATACCCGGTTTTGCCGCATTGAAGCCGTAGTATGACGTAACGGTTATGCAACAGCTTTTTTCACCGGGTTGGCGACAGATTTTGGCGGCAAAAAGGGTTCTATGGGTGAATCGGCGGGTTCTACGGGTGACTCGGCGGGTTCTACGAATGACTCGGCGGGTGACTCAGCGGGTTCTATGGGTCACTCGGCGGGTTCTAAGGGTCACTAGAAGTAAGCCGACGGGTAGTAGGAGTAACTCGACGGCTTCCAGGAGTAATCCGCCGAGTTGTAGGAGTAACTCGCCGACTGCTACCAGCGTCAGCATCAGTGTAGGGGTTGTATATACTTTAAAAGGCTGCTGCTCCCCTAATATTAGTCCGATTTTCGTCAAATAAATGCAATTCATTTCTACTCATTCTGCCAACTGCCATGACCGTTATGTCAATTGCTATTAGCATTTTGAATGATACA
This sequence comes from Alitta virens, assembly GCA_932294295.1. NCBI lineage: Eukaryota > Metazoa > Annelida > Polychaeta > Phyllodocida > Nereididae > Alitta > Alitta virens. The sequence goes on along the minus strand of OW028579.1, from coordinate 3,240,672 downwards.
AAGAATGAGTGTAGAGAATACAGCAAATACTCAATACATGTGTCAATTGCCTAAATTGGGGTTCTTTGACCTGTCATTTCGTTCAAAGATGACACAGTAATATGACATTGTCTTGATTGTCATTCACAATTACAAAAAGATGTAATTGCTTTCATTAATTAAAAACAATGTATCTTATTGTATTGGTATTTTTTTTTATACATGTGAACATTCTTATCTTTTTGTGTTAATTTGAATCCTATTGTGATATTTTGATCAGTATTTGTGTATAATTTTGTAAAATTTAAATCTAATATTGATATTGTAATTAGTATTTGTGATTTGATCTGTGATTTTATTTGCTATCTTTTATGTACTTATTTAGACCAAATATTAAGCTAGATATTCTATATTATATAATAAGCATATAAATCTATCTGTCTCTCTAAACTATCTGTCTATCTACATATCCGATTTTCGTCAAATAAAGACTGAAGGGAAATGTGTAGAATTTATCACAAACAAGAATATTCTTGTTAATAAAGTTAGTAATACCTCATAGAGTATAGATATGTAGATATGTAGATAGACAGATAGTTATAAGATCTTCACCTAATAATATGTTACTATCAATAATTCATTGATTCGTAATCAATAAAAAACGAAAATAAAACAAAATTGTTGGCTTGTTGAGGGGTTCCACAGGTAAAATAATCCAACTGGAATTAAAATTGATATTGCATGTTCCATCCATGATCAAAACAATCTCCCTCTTTAATATGCATAATAAACAGGAATCAGTTGAAATTCAGAATTTCAATTAATGCTCGTGATCAATGATGAAAAAGCATGACTTACCCCATTTTTTGTATTATTCAAAATGCTAATAGCAATTGAGATAACGGTCAATTTAGAATTTCAATTCATGCTTGTGATCAATGATTTCAATTCATGCTTGTAATCAATGATGAAAAAGCATGATTTACCCCATTCTTTGTATTATTCAAAATGCTACTAGCAATTGACATAACGGTCAAGGCAGATCGCTATTACATATATAGGTTAATTTACTTTACAAAACCCAAGGAAAAGTCCTTCCCATTGGCCAGTTGGCAGAATGAGTAGAAATTAATTGCAATAAAGATCATCCAAACAATGTATATATCATGGTCAAAAATATTGACCACACCATTCAAGTCATAAACATACACAGAGCACCTTTCCACTGCCAGAGAACTGTCTTCTCAGACGAATATCTCGCTTAATATTTGGTCTATTTTCAATCTGAAATTCTGTGTGGAATTAGTATGAGCTCGACTATAATTCAATATTTATTTGACGAAAATCGGATTAATATTAATGGAGCAGCAGCCGCCGCGAGACAACCGCCTTCTCAGACGAATATCTCGCTTAATATTTGGTATATTATCGATCCGAAAACATGTATGGAATCAGTATGAACTATACAACAATTCTGTCTTTATTTGACGAAAATCGGCCTAATATTAGGGGAGCAGCAGCCTTGTAAATTATATACAACCCTTCTCCCTGCCTACGCTGACGCTGGTAGCAGTCGGCGAAATACTCCTACAACTCGGGTTACTCCTGGAAGCCGTCGAGTTACTCCTACTACTCGTCGAGTTCCTCGTACTAGCCCTGAACAAGCCTTCGTGTTCACTACGCCTAAAATTAGCGACGGGAAACCCGTCCAAGTCGTCGAGTGACTCGACGGCCTCCAGGGTTTATTGTTTACTTTTGGACACCCGCGATTTTGCCACGGGAATTCAATGCACACATTGAATTTCCGGCTACCGGGCCCGAGAATCCCGGTTTGGGCCCGAGTCCGAGGAGAGACTCGACGAGTATGGCCGAGAATTGCCGGTTTGACGTCGGCTTGAAGCCGAGAATCGCGTTGCGTAACCGTTACGTCATACTACGGCTTCACTACGGCAAAACCGGGTATGTGAGAGGGGGGCTTAAGTAGATTCGATGTGGTACCAACGGTTGCCTATATATAGCAACGATGTTGGGCCGATTTGGAATGCTATCAGGGAACCCAAATATATGGCTATAGAAGCCAGGAATAGTCAGACAGCAGCTGTCTTGGGTCATTTTCTAATGAATAAAATATGAAATGTGCCTGAAAAGTTGAAGAATTCAACAAACACAGACACGTGTGCAACATCTAAACACAATCAATGCCTAAAATGTAATCGACCCAGTATTTTTAAAGTCCATGGAGAAAGGAAGTGTGTTTGCACTACTTTCTCATTTGAGGTCCACAAACACAGATGGCCACGAAATGTATTAAATAAGTATTTGAGGAATACTTTGAAATCTTTATGTTACCATATTCTATCAAACATCGAGCAAAGACAATATTTATGGCTAGAAGTTATTTGAATGTAAATAAATCATAGCTGGTGACGTATATCACCTACTGTGTGTTCACTGTTAACATAAAACTAAAAGAGAAAAAAAAGATCATAAACAGAAAGTATAGTCAATAAGGGATGTATATATTGCCTTTGAAATAAAAACTGCAAAAACACCCGGTGCCTTAGAAAACTTAGCGATACATTGCAAAGATTAATCGTAAAGTTTTCCATCGACAACATTTTTTATAGTCTACATTAAATTGTACATGGCAAATGTTGGTATTTGGTGATCCTGTTAATCATTATCATCATACATTTATTATGCTAGTACAGATATTCTACATGGCCAAATGTGCCACGTGCGTTTTCCATGAGAAGGATAAACGCATGGAAAACGCATGGTTTTTGCCTAATTAAAATGAGGTGAAAAACATGCATTTTCCATGCGTTTATCCAAACGCATGGAAAACGCACGTAGCGCATTTGGCCATGTAGATGACAGTAAATATGATAATCTATACACAAAATACTAGTTTATAGGTTTGTAGCAAAATGTTATGCGTAATCTCAGTACTTATTAATTAAAAAGCAGTAATCGGTCAGAAATTCGCGTTTTTCTGATCAGCTGTTAATAACACTAGAAAACTGGATTTAGCAATAGTCTCATACTTATGTGATGATAGTAAACTGTAATTGCCAAAGTTTGCTTGATTGACAAGCAGAAATTCTGAATTTTATCGTCGGTTAATTTTTGTAGCATGCGAGTAACCATTCAAATCCTATCGCAGTTTATTTGTTGTTTTCTTCTTCTTATGTTCAGGATTTTTAATGATGTTAAACCTGTACTCATTTTTATTATGGTTCAACAACTAAAATTACCATATAAATTGCAGACCGCATTCAAATGGGGCGGCGGATACATTCTGGCCTTGAATTTCAGAGGTCATAAAATCAGGATTCTCAATAAAGAGATATTGATTTCTAAGGGCAAACCTGTTAATGTATTGATTTGAAAGAAATAACACAGTGCTGTTGTGGTCTGCAGTGATCCATTAGCACATCAAGTGAAAGGTCATATGGTTTAATGTTTAAAATAGATCACTCAAACATTCTCTGTTTACTGTTTTGCCATTTAAAGGATGCTAAAACTTATTATGCATGTACACAGTTCCAGTTTTTCTTTTTCATCGAATTTCTCATATCTTGCAAGCTACATTGATAAACAGAGTGAGACCACAGTCAAAAACAGCCATATAGGATATACATTTCGACTAATAGATCTTATACCATTTTCAACAACAGTTCTCGGATTTACCGTGGATGCCAATAAAGAAAGAAAGAAAGAAAGAAAGCAAGACACACAGACAAACAGACAGATAGATAGACTAATAGACTGATAGAGAGATAGATAAATAGATAGATAGATAGATAGATAGATAGATAGATAGATAGATAGATAGATAGATAGAAAGAAAGATAGATAGATAGATAGAAAGATAGATATATAGGTAGATAGATATATAGGCAGATAGATAGATAGATATATAGGAAGATAGATAGATAGATAGATAGATAGATAGATAGAAAGATACATAGAAAGATAGAAAGATAGAAAGATACTTAGAAAGATAGATAGATAGATAGATAGATAGGTAGATAGATAGATAGAGTTACAGAGAGATGATAGACAGATAGACAGATAGATAGACAGATAGATAGGCAGATGGATAGAATAGATAGAGCCCCCTAATGCAAGTTCTTGCCGCTAGCGAGCCTCAGGGTTGATTGATGAGGTGAGAGAGATCTATGTTTGAGTCCTTTTTATCTGATTAGATTATATTGCATTGCACTGTTTTATGCCATTTGATTCTAGATATAATCAATCAGTGTGCATAATATGCAATAATACATGCATTATCCTTGGTCTGCAATATATGGACAATCGC